>OX381716.1:64062066-64104339 GCA_947462335.1 Harmothoe impar | reverse complement strand
TGATGTGTAGTACTACACATCACGTTACTTGATACACATCACGGTTGTACACCCCCTTACTGGAGGAGGTTCAGTGTGTTGTCAGAGGGGGTTGTATGAATGATCTGCCTGGAGGAGACTGACCATGCAGCAACCTCCTGTGGATACCGGCTTCCTGGCATGTACCTCATCTTTGTATATATGCTGAGTACCAGGTATTAATCTCTGACAATCTATACTTCAATCAGAGATAGTCGAGATATGTATAAAGCATCTGAGGTAGTCCCCAGCCCCCTCCCTTTATGTCTGTCGTGAGCTAAGCCGCAATGTCGACAGCTAAGCCGTCATGTCGACAGCTAAGCCGCCATGTCGACAGCAAAGCCGCCATGTCGACAGCTAAGCCGCCATGTCGACAGCTAAGCCGCCATGTCGACAGCTAAGCCGCCATGTCGACAGCTAAGCCACCATATCGACATCTAAGCTACCATGTCGACATCTAAGCTACCATGCCGGGGGGTGCAGAGGGGTCCCCCCCCCCCTGAGGTCGGAAAGTCGCCGAAATTAAGGGGCCCAGGTCACAAAGTCGCTTTTTTGGACCCCCTAAAATTCTGTCAAATTTCTCTAAAAGTCGCCAGGTCACTTTTATTATTGCAATAGGTCGAAAGTCGCCTCCAAAACGGCCCAGGTCGCCAGGTCGCTTTTGACCCATCAGCAGTCACATGCCGACATGCCAGTGTCTGCCATGTTAATATAGGTGGTTATTTTTAAGAACCTCTTTTCTCTTTGAGAGCCAGGGTATCTAGCAGACCTATTGAGCCCACCAGGGTTCTGTTTATCCACAAATTGTGGAGGTCCATAAATTTACTTCCATAAATTTGCGGAGGTCCGCAAATATATATGGAGTTCCGTATTTGTATGCTTAAGTACCAGAAAACTATTTTATTCATCATGTTTATTTCAATCTGTCAGCCTGATGGCGGCCAATCTGTCGACCTGATGGCGGCCAGTATGACGACCTATCTGTCGACCTATCTGTCGACCTATCTGTCGACCTATCTGTCGACCTATCTGTCGACCTATCTGGCGACCTATCTGGCGACCTATCTGGCGACCTATCTGGCGACCTATCTGGCGACCTATCTGGCGACCTGTTGACTGTAAGGTGGACCTTTTTTCTTTTTTTTTCATTCTTATTTGCATTGAAAACCGCTATGGACTTTCTTTGGGGGGGCCCCAAGTCCGGGGGGGCCATTTGTCCCAGGGGGCCAACTGTGAAGGGGGGCCACAAATCAGGGGGCCAAATGTCAGGGGGCCAAGTGTCCAGGGGGCCAGGAGTCCTGGAATCATTCCTTGTATATGTAATAGTATCACTATCAGTGTTTTTTAAAGGGTGAAGTTTCTAAAGTTGTTCACAAATTTTCTGAAGATGACTTCTATTTAACCCTTACATAGCATTATATTAATGTTGTAACTACTACCCCATTTGTAGTGCCTCCTATTAAGGGAACCAAGAAGAGGGGTGACTACAAGGGATACCTGAAAGATGACAGCCAAAGAATACCAAGAACCACAGCCTGGCGTTCAAGTAACAACCAGCATCAAGGACAGATTCCCTATGTTCATCCCACAGAGAGGTATGGTGATTACAAATGTATTATCATAGGAATTGTAGATCAATGGATATAGACTTTACCATAAATACAGAGCGAGAGGCTTAGACTACATCTAATACTGCTATACACATACACCTATACCATTGGACCAAGGCTCAGACTCAGGGGGGGAGGGGGGTGTTAAAAACTGTCTGTTCATAAATTTCTCAAGTTCACAGCTATTCAAGATAAACGTTTTGCAACTGACGATTTACTTGTAAATAACTTTATTTGGATACAGTGAACGGTGGTGAAGTTACAAACCCACCAAACATCGACCTTAAGATAATCTGATATCAACATTATTTATCATTATGTAATGAGCAGAACGATCAGTTGCAACATCTGGTAGAAGTTGTATAATTGTTTAAAAACTGTTTGGCTTGAGACTCACTACAACTCTTTCTCCCCTTTTCATATACACCAGATCAGAAGACACAGTACTCACGGGGGGAGCATGCTGTGTAGCTGACAATCTGCCCGGGTTGTCTGAAGTAGACCATCATGCTAACCATGGCCACGCCTTTGAGGTGACTATTTGATACTTATGATATTGTTCATACCAAATATTTCATATACCTTTTATATGGTAGCACCTTAGGCCATATAGTGCTTTAATGCAGTGCCATACCTGATAAAGTGTTTGGTTAGTCTATAATCTATACACAACAGGGGCATGGGTTATAAAATATATATGGCTCACTCTCACCAAACCAATGCAAGTGAAAAATGGCCGTACATGATCGGTGGCCGTACATGATCGGTGGCCGTACATGATCGGTGGCCGTACATGATCGGCAGAGTACAAAATCGACCTATTACCCCCTGCACTACGATATTTAACTCATCTAACCATACTATCTCTACAGGCTGTAATGTATCTTTGGGGAGTTAATTAGAAAAAAAAAACTCCCAAGATATTTACAGGGGCCAAAGGGGGGGGGCTCAATCACACTCGTACCTAAAGACATCAGCGAAGCCGCCAGGCTGCGTGTCTCTGGGACAGGTGGATTAACATATTATGCTGGTGTCCGACCTCTGGGGCTATACTGCAAGTACCAGCGTGAAAACGACCTTGACCTTGACGTACATGATCGGTCTGGAATGTCATGTAAAACTTTCTCATTACCCACTGCTTCACATGTCTATGATTATACATATTTAGACCTACATCATATGTACACCTTGCTATGATCGATTTATGTTTTAAACATGGTCAGAAAGGGTACTTAAGGCACCGATCATGTACGTCACCGATCATGTACGTCACATGACGTACATGATCGGTATTGAAATGTCATGTAAATTTCTCTTTAATAATCGCATTTACACATGCCTAAAATCTTACATGTCAAGACACACATCATATGTACATCTTGGTAAGGTTTATTTGTGTTTTATCATGATCAGAAAGGGTAAGGCAGTCAATAAATCACTGATCATGTACATCACTGATCATGTACGTCACATGACCTACATGATCGGTATTGAAATGTCATGTAAAATTATCTTAATAGTCGCATCTACACATTTCTAACATATTACATGTCAAGACACACATCATGTGTACTCCTTGGTAAGTTTTTTTTTTTTTTTAACATGGTCAGAAAGGGTAGGGAAGTCAATAGATCACCGATCATGTACGTCACCGATCATGTACGTCACCGATCATGTACGTCACCGATCATGTACGTCACCGATCATGTACGGCTGCCGATCATGTACGGCCGCCGATCATGTACGGCCAAATAAAAGTTGCATCGATCTGGCGAGAGTGAGCCATATGCAACGAGCCTTGCCATATGTGCATGTCCTGTTGATCGTCAGTCGGCAAATTGTGTTCCAAACCCTTGGGTCGCCAGCAGGTATGGACAAAGGTCGCCATGGGCTTCCAATATGTGTGTGCGCATGCAGGCTGGTCGCCTATATAGGGCCTTTGTGACTTGAGCAACCTGTCCATATTATTTGAACTGCCTTGACTCTTTCTTTTGACCCGAGCGGTTATTTGAGACAGGTATACTTTTTCATGACCTGGTGCTATATATATATGCACACACACATCTCTCTCTCTCTCTCTCTCTCTCTCTCTCTCTCTCTCTCTCTCTCTGTCTCTCTCTCTGTCTCTCTCTTTCTATAATCATTTCTTTTTATATATATATATATATATATATATATATATATGCTATATATATATATATATTGGCATAACGCTCTTGGGTTATTACATCTTTGCATATGATATATTATTCTGACTACAGGAAATTCCCGAGTCATCGCAGAGCACTGACCATACAAATGGATTAGAACAAGAGGTCCGACTGGACCAGAACAATGTTGTCAACCATGAGCATGGGTTAGAAGAAGAGATCAGGCTGGACGGGTTGGCAGAGTTTGTGCCCAGCAGCAGGTGCCAAAACCTGCCAGATGAGGTTTGTAAATCATGAAATTCTTAGGTATACTGTTATGTATTGATAAATTTACAAAAAGTAAGTTGATGATGATATTAAATCTGTAATGGAAATAGAATTATGTAGTGCATGATCGCATGCCTACATGTAGAACATAAGATCATGTAGAGTATGGCCATGTACCCATAATATAATATATTATGGGAACAGTACCATATCATATAGGATCGTGTAGAGTACCTATATATACCTATTCATAACTGGTATACCCCTATAAAAGCGGCTACAATCAGACCATTAAGTTTAATGAATGAGGTTCCGCTTCAAGAGGCTCCAAATTTGCTTAGCAGAATACAAACACTTTGAGGTACTTATCCTGAAAGTTCAGAACACTAATATCAATTAGTGTCCATCTCAGATACAAATCAGTTATGTACCCCTGAAGCCTAAGGAAATAGTCCCATTTTTCAACATCTGGTGCTCAAAATAAATCATATTAAAAGCGGTATTAAAAAAACTCCCTTGACCTAGTGATGATCAGAGACCGCCTTCATTTTAGATGTTTGGTTACATTTAGCCTCTTCCCATAAGGAAAAGCAGATGTGACACCATTATCGTGAGAAAAGACCATACTTATGTTATTTTATCCACAGGAAATGCAGGAGTCATTGCAGAGCAATGCCCAGATGGATGGATTAGAAGAAGAGATTGGACTAGCACTACCAGCCCAGTATGATATCGAACCCAACAATCATTGTGGCCCTTTGAATGAGGTTTGTGATATTGACAATAACTTAACAGTAGAGCCACACCCATTCCCAGAATCCTTATAAAAAACCAGTTTAGGACTCTTTGCACAGCATATTTCACATTTAAATAACTGCCAATACATGTAGTCAACTCCCCCCCCCCTTCTGCCCAAACCCCACCCTGACCCACTGGAGGAGGTGGGGGGGGAGTCTTTTGGGAGGTGTAGGGCTGCTCCCTTGTCCCTACCCCACCCCTGACCGGCTGGGGGAGGTTTTAAGAGACTTTCAGGTGTATGGAGCTACATTCAATGAAATGATTCTCTTCAAAGTTTAATCATAACCCACAGAGGAGAGGGGCGGGAATGGGCGGAGGGTTATAGATTCAAGGTGAATATATATCATAACTTTCATACACCTCACTAAATTGATGGACTTGGTTATAATGAAATATGGATATAAAAAACTTTTTGCCTGGTCCCAAGGGATTCGTTATAACCTAATTTTACTGTATTACCAAAGGTTAAAATCTGTATTTGATTCTTCAAAATATAAAGATACACTCTCCATATAATCAACTGGATTTAGAAATGTAAACTGTCTTATTATTAGTAAATTTCATCACTAATTTCCTAACAGGATATACCTGTGGAAGCTGACATAACGGATAGACCACATGCATGTGATCGACCAGAGAGCTGTAGGAAGGTATGTTATTGATGTTGTTTACTTTTGTTAAATATTTGCATCACAATTTATACGGAATTTGAGGTTCGTTTTTGTATTGGTTTTCTCAGTGATATGATCACAGCTCGGACATACAGGTAGTGCCCTCTGGCAGATATATGAAAGACATTTTTGTAAATATTGGTGACATGAGGTACGCCTGATGATACAAGCAATGAAATGTAATGTCATCTGGTGGTAATGATAATAACTAGTGTTTTCATCAGAGTGCCACGCCCCTTTTGTTGAGTTATCAATATAGGCTAGTCCAGACCTTACTTCTAATGGACCTGATATGGAGCAGATTGTTAAGAAGTTTTGTCCATAAAAAAATCATGTTATATCAAACTATTGGTTATGACAAGGAATTGTGTGGTCCCAAATCTGTCCCATACTTATCTATAGTAAGAGAATGTATTAGAACACTTTTTTTTTAATGTGTATATTACAAGTTGCAATCATATCTATGGAAATGTAATGTTTATATCAGTAACTTATATTCTGTGAGATGTGGTGGGGTGATTGACTGTGGTAATGTGGGGGCATCCCGTGGGGTCTCTTTCTCATTCTTATTCTCTCTTTCTGTATTTCCCGTTTGTGGAACATCAATCTCAATTCTGATACCACTGTTTTGTTGTTTTTTATTGCAGTGTGGTCCACTGCGTGCTGCTTGTAATGGTGACCCAGACACACCTGTGCCTGGTGCATCAGATGTCAGCAAAGGCCAGTTTCTAGCACTTACAATGGCATTTATACTACGGTACAACTTGAGTGGTGTTGCAACACAGGACCTGCTAAAATTGTTAAATATACTTGTACCTGAATGTATCCCAAAGACCAAGTATTTCCTTGACAAGGCCTTTTTACATCTCCAGGATGAAGCACAGGTGCATTACTACTGTCTTCACTGTGCAACATACGTTGGATCTGCTGATCAGATATGTTCAAAATGTGACCGACCCATTGACAAGAACAAAAGTTTACAGAAGGGGAACTACTTTTTGGCCATGCCATTAGCCAGTCAGTTAACCCAACTGATGGAAGAGCAGCATTCTGCAATGGCAGGGGCAAATAGACCAAATGGTACTGTCTATGGCGATGTCTGTACAGGTTCAGAGTATCCACAAGATGATTCCTTGCTGACACTTAGCTTTAATTGTGATGGGGTCCCAGTCTTTAATTCTTCAGACTTAGATATTTGGCCAATATTTGTGACAGTTAATGAAGTGCCTTTTAAAGAGCGTCATAAAAACATCATGCTTGCGGCCTTGTGGTTTGGAAAAGGAAAACCTCATATTCCTACTTTCTTCAGGCCTTTCGTTGATGAACTGAACAGGCTCAATACTACAGGATTTTCATGGCATGACTCAAATGGGGTAAGTCACACGACTAAAGTCAATGCCAAGATATGTGTTTGTGATGCACCAGCACGGGCCATGGTACAAAACATGAAACAGTTCAATGGAGAATATGGATGTGGGTATTGTCTGCATCCTGGGTATCAAATCGTAAGGGGTCGTGGACATTCAAGAGTCTATCCCAGTGATGAGGAACCTCATGTAAGACGTACCATGGTTGATACATGTAGGCATGCAGTGCAGGCTGAAGAAACGCGCACAATCATTCTTGGAGTCAAAGGAACATCAATACTTACAGAAATTCCTAACTTTGACATCATCAATGGAGTGGTGCCCGACTACATGCATGTTATTTGCCTTGGGGGTACAAGACAGTTTTTCAACCTGTGGACTGATTCCACTGAACATGGAAGTGCATTCTATATACCACCTCGAAAGGCCACCATCCTAAATGAGAGAATGGCTGAGATAAGACCACCAAATGATGTTTTGCGAATGCCAAGGCCCCTGAACGTCAAGCGGTTCTGGAAGGCAACGGAATGCAGGTCGTTTTTACTCCTGTATTCTGAAGTAATCCTCCAGGATATGCTGCCACCACGATACCTGAGACATTGGTCCCTGTTGGCCTCTGCAGTGAATGCTCTGATGCAGCCAACATTGAGTGAAGATGGTCTACAGCGTGTCGAAGATTGCTTGAACAGGTTTGTTGAGGATATACCAGTTCTGTACGGTGAGGAACATGTCACCTACAATTGTCACATCTTACTGCACATTCCTGAGTTTGTTCGTAAGTGGGGTTTACCATGGGCATCTTCTGCCTTCATCTACGAAGATGCCAATGGCAAACTGCTGGACATGTACAATGGTACCAGAGGAGTTCCACAACAAATGTTTAAGACATTCTTTGCACGAAAGTCACTACTTCAGGTTGCTGATACACTGCTCCAACATGCTGATGAATCAGTTTTGGAACTTTTCCACAGTTTGACAGATGTCAGAGCACAAGCATGCACCCAGGTCGTGAATGAATTCACAAAGATGGTTGGTAGACCTACATCGGTGAGCCTTACTGTTCCCCAGCAAGTGGCCCTCACAAACAGTGACCTCACACCTACACAGTCCCAAATTATCAAAACATATAAAAGGACTCTTATAAATGGAAGGCTGTACTCAACGTCTGAGTATGGCCAGTTCCACAAGCAGGACAACTCAATCATCCATCTGAACGACGGAAGTAGTGGGATAATAGAGTCCCTGGCTGTCTATAAACCACAATGTGAATGTGAAGAGTATGGATGTTGCTGTGCAATGCTTGTCATATTCTATCGCAGGCTGAGGAAGCAACCCAGACAGCCAATCAGTCATAGCCGTCATGGGCTCAATCGCACCTTCCATGAACCAATCAATGTTGAAGCAGACGGAACAACATATGCTTGTGGACCACACCATGTGAAAGGCAAATGTCTCCTTATGGCATCAGGACCCGATTTCTATCTTATCAAAGTCCCAAAATTTGAATTTGGCTGAATCTAAAACCCTAAAATTGACAGACACAGTCAAATAGACCATAATGCACTAGATGAAAATCGACATGGTGACACAGTCCTTTTGCTAAAAATCGACATTTGGGACTCATGTATAGTCACATCTATTAGCCACACCCGACTTCGGGCAGATCCTATAAGCCACCCTGACCATCTGATTATGAAGACTCTAGTTCTGTTACATGGTAGCAAGAACTTGCATATGAAGCGCACCCAGACTTTGAGCTGATCCTATAGACTGTACCGGCCGATCTGACTTAGGTACTAGCCGTGGCCTATAAACAAGGTTTTACGGTATATAATATATAAAGATCAACAAGTTTTGAATATCCCAAAATGTTATTGTGGAGTGTACATACTGTATAATAGTAAATAGAATTCAATTATAACAAAAGATGAATATAAATACTTTTCTACAGACTGTTTTTCACGTTAACAGTAATAAAGCTTTTGCACCCGATTTTCAACTATGCTACCTTCAATTATTTATTGTCAATTACCTAACCTTGTGGTCAAAATCTGCCCCAATTTATCTCTATTACTTCCAACACTCGATCACTACCTCGCATGGTAAGATTTACAAAAGGATTGTTTAGGCCAGATTTAGGAAAAGATTTTATTTTCAAAGCAATTGCGTGAGAGAGCGAAATCTTTCCCCAAAATTCTCCTTTTCTGCCTATGGATCCAACATGGGGGCTATATGTTAATCAAACCACTGCTGACATTATGGGCTTTTTGATTAAGGTTGCTAGGAAACCTAGATTCCTCTTACGCAGTGATATCGATAGAAGGACAATGACAATGATTTCTAAACTAAATAGAATATTAAATAAATGCTGTTTTCCTAAGTAGTCATCCAAAATATGAAATCGCAGTTAATTCAACCCCCTCAAAATAGTTTACAAAGAATAGCCTACAAAAAGGTCACCTGATTTCAATATGTTTGGACAAAAAACGCAGTACTAGCATGGGTGTTTCCTCTACATTGAAAACAGCATATCTGAAAACAGCACCTGGTGGACAAAAATAAATAAATTATTTCACTCGTTGGAAAAGGGCAAGGAAAAACATCTCTGCTCTCAGAATTGACAAATAGTTCATTGTGTTCCTGAAATGATTTAAAGATTCAATCTTTCAATCAATCAATTCAATCACTAAATTTGTGGAACCACAAATTTAGTCATTATTTGGAACACACAAAAAATCACAATATTTCATAGTTAACTATGATTCTAAATCGCTGAACTATATATGCCCTTGGCCTAGAGTAAATATATCCCATGGTACCCGCGTATAATATAATATATCATAGTGAATTCTGACCACAGAATGGTGGTATACTGTTATATAGCAGAACAATGACATACTATAGTAAATATAAACTATGGAATATTATACTTTTATTTGTGACACTGTATACCATGGTATACACTGCTATATCATAGTAAACTCTGACCACAGTATCATGGTATACAGGCCTACAAAGCAAAAATGATATACCAGACTATTTAAAAACTATGGTGTAGGATATTCATGTGAGTGGGAGTAAATAGTGTTATATACTATAGTATATTGTATTAGACTAGTATGCCAGAACCCTTGTATACTGTCGTATTGATATTTTATGGTTTACTATGATAATTGAATAGAATGGTATATTCTAGTTATATTAACTAGATCAAATACCCTTTTATACTGTAGTATATTAGAGTAAATTGTAGTATGAATACCATGTTTTATCATCCTAATAATATACCATAAGAAATGACTGTAACTGTTATCATAATTTACCATAGTGTATATTGTATACTATGGTGTAACATGTTAAACCATAATAAACTACGGTCCTGTAATCATTGTAAACCATCGGTTTGACTTTGGAAAATAAAGCTTGCATGAAATCATGTTTATTCATGGTACACCATAGTAGACTATAGTTACATATACCACAAAATATCAGAGTAAACTATGGTATATTACAATATACCATTGTATATTAAGGTTTACCAGAGTACATCATGTTATTTACCGTGGTATTTTTTTACCTGGGGGGGAGGGGGAGAGGGGGGAGGGGGAGAGGGGAGAGGGAAGGGGAGGGGGAGAGGGGAGGAGGAGAGGGGAGAGGGGGAGGGAGAGGGCAGAGGGAGAGAAGTGAGAGGGGAGAGGGGGTGAAATTAAGAGATGGTATGCGAGAAGGGGGAAAGGCCTTTTTCCGTGGTATTATTGTTATCCCTAATTTCAACCTTCTGTCTATTTATTGCAATTCTTAGAATCAGTTGGAATCTGCTTGAACAGACAGGTGTATCAAGATGAATAGTTGGCTGACATTGTTTTGAATCAAATATACAAATACCGGGGGGATTTACAATACATCTGTTTGTCAAACAGTGTAAGTAAGGTATAGTGTTTGCGTTCTTCTCATTCAAACCGCAGAAACCTAGAAAATAGTACTTTTTTTATAATCTCTCTGTTGGCGCGACCAGTATATAGGCTATTACAATGTAGAGTACATTTTAGGCAGATTGTAGCCATTGCCATCAAGGCTATACTGTACCAGGGGCCTCTGGTGATAGAGATGCAGCCTGAGAAGTAGAGCAGAGGTATATCCCATTAGTATTCTGCTGTCCCTGTACAGTACATAGTGCTGTAAATACACACAAGCTGACTTCCTGTAGGTTTACAGCAAAATCTACTGGAACCAAAGTTGCCTGCAATATTTGCTGTACAGGAACAGTACTTACGTCTAATTAGTCTAGTGAATTAAGGGAACGAATTGGCATTATACTTTATTACTGGATAGAAGTGCCAAAAGTTTTTTACACATGGTTTGAACCAAGAACTTTCACTTTTTTCCTTGCTCCAAAAGAAATTTCCATGCTATCACCGTTTTTCAGCCATTTTGAAATGTGATCACCAAAATCATTGAAATAAACAGGAAATCTTAATTTGTAGAACTTTTATAGAAATATTTAGGGCTGAAACCATACAAGATGCTTAACTGGTAACTATAAATGTAGGTTAATATCCAAATCTAAATTATGCATTAAAAATTCAAGATGGCTGCCCTTCATAAAGATGACTGTCAGATCACATGAAACCATATTTTTCAGGTTCATTTAGCTGTTTCTTTTGATTTGAAAAAAGGCTGATTCAGGGGGAAGGGGGGGATGCAACAGGATTGCCCCCACCCCAAACACAAAAAAAAAGAGAGAGGAGAGGAAAGATGGAGGAAAAGGAGAGAAGGAAATGAAAAGAAAGATTGGAAAACTAGCTCTTAATTTAAGAAAAGTATCTCAGGGGAGTAGATAGTATCTTTTCCTGGAGGGGGGGATTCATATATTTCTGAGCAGGTGGGGGAAAATGTGACTGGGGGGGGGGGGGTAGTTCTAGTTTTGCCCACCAGGGGGAACAGTGATAGCCAAAGAGTGAAAAATAGGCCACAAAATGCACTAGGGTACTTTTAAAGGCATTGGCTACCTTATATTTCTCACGTTGAGATCTTCCTAGCATTAAAACAGGTTGGTTATGTATTTATGGGTTATATAAAAATGACCAAAAAATAGAAGTTTACCATTTTCTATATTGGCTTAAACAGAGCGTTCCTTGGCGGAGTCCATTAGAATCATTAGAAAGAACAAAAAGGTCTATAATAAACATTTAGAGGACTGTTTCCGATAGTAGGAGCATTGGAATTATATCGGTGATGTATGTACTCATAAAAACATGCATAAACCTGGACAAATTAAGAAGAAAACTAATTAATTTGTCACCTCAAAGTCCATGTTTGCATACAAGAAATCATGTTTTATCCCACCATGACACAATACACATTCAGATTCTCTTTAAATTTGAACTGGGTAAGGAAAGTACATTTCCTGACAACATTATAAAATAAAAAAGACCTGTTTTCATATTCAATTTTTCACAAAGGGGTTTTTCCAAAGAAAAGACGTGGGGAAATTGTGGATTGATTTATATGAGAACTTTCGTTTTTTAATACAAGATAACCCCAATACATTGGTGCTCTATATCATATGCAATAACCTGGGTGGTCTTTAAACATGATACCATGTCTGTAATATGCTTCCCATCCTTCTACATAATGCATGTTTGCAGCCACTGCCCCTGCCTGACTGCTGAGGGCCGCCTATGGTATAGCACAGGTAGCCAGTGTGTTTGCTCTGCACTATGTTACTACATGTGCGACCAGGCTGTCTGTGGGCAAAGGTAACATAGGGCTTTAATGTAGAATATTCTCTTCTAAATAATCGTTGGTGCAAGTGTTCTCTATTTATTGTGGGACATAATGCATTTAAAGCTTATCAACTGTTTTCAGTTATACATATTAACTCATGTTTGAGAAGTGATTTTGACAAAACGTGCAGAAATATTTGCTATATTTTATATAGATCCTGTACCAGGTTATTTCCAAATTCCCCTGAGAGCAGGGGCATTGTCACGCCTTCTGCCACCCCCCTCCCCCCATTCCTCTTCTCAGGTTTGGGAGGGGGCATGCTGTGGGCTGAGGGATTTCTTGAAGATGGAGGGGGGACGTGGTCCCTCCCCTACCATACACCTCCAATATCCCTCAACCTCACCTTCCATTCCATGTCCACTCTCCTCCCCTCCAGATCCCCTCCCATGCCCTGGCCTACCCCTGTGGCCTCTCCTCCCTCTACAACCTCTGTGTACTCAAGCCTAGGGAAAGGGAAGCAGTTGGAGGGAAAGGGAAGCATTAGAAAAAAAGGACATTCAGGAAATAGGATGCAAAACAAAAGAGTGTGGATTCAGTCTTCCTTTTTGAAAGAAAAATCAACTAGAACAACCCCTGACTGCTGGCTGCAAATGAATCTATACAGCTCTCTGAACCCACCAGAAAGAACCCTTTTGCCTCTAGATTTCGAAAATATCCTGTGGGTACCAAGCTCGCTGTACCCTGCTTGCAACTTTATATGTGACCTTAAGTTTTTATAAAAGGTCCACAAGTTCAGTTAAGCTCTCCAACCGCACCCCTTCTTTCCCCTCAATGCCACTCCCTCCTTCTCAATGTGTTCAAATTTATGTTATAGGTGGGGGGCATGCCTTCAGGTGACAAAAGTATTTTTCCAAAGGATCTCTCCCTCCAAAGAAATCCCAAACCAAATGATAGAGGCTAGATGTAGATCAGACCTTTCATAAAGTGTGTGCAAAATTCATAAGAATGGACTATTTGAAGGCTATAAGTTCAAAATTGTCTTGAGGGGGCATGCCCCCAAACCCCCCAGTGTGACAACTGCAGTTCACTTGTGGTGGCTGCAGCCCTTCGTTTGCGGTGTTCTGCTGCAATACCCATTCCATATAGATTGATCACATATCTCCCCTAGATAATCCTACTACTACCAATTTTGTAACCTAACAGGGTATAACATACATGAAAACACATAGAATTACCCTTAAGATATATGAGCGGTTTAAAAAGTACTATTGACAGCTTGTGAAAGTAATTAAAATGAAAGCATCAAGCCACAATTAGTTTTGCCTTTCAGCTTTAATTTTGCACCCATATTGCATTTTTGGGGGGCTGATTCTTTCATATTTATGACAATCAATGTCTATCATGGCAATATTATTAGGTCTCAATGCTACAAACCTGCAAAAGATTAATGTATAAAATTATTATTGTCATCTTTCACATTTTTCAGGAAAATGACCCAAAAATAGTGTTGCAGGATACTTTTTGCTTGGAGCAAGGAAAAATATTCAATAACATATATTCATCTACCTATAAACCAACTTTGGTACTTTTATCCAGAAATAAAGTATATTTCCCCTAATTCACTAGACTAAACAGTGTTGGATCTAGCACACCAGTCAACCAATCAGCAATTAGTCCACATGGGGCACTAAGACAAGGGCAGAGAAAGAGACAGGAATATGACGAAGTGGTGGGAAGGGAAGTTCGGAACGTGAGGAGGAAGAGAGAGGCAGAGCAAAATAAGTGGTAATAGATAGGGAGAGGGAGAGTCAGACATACACGGAGAAAGAAAGAGTTGAACAGAGTGATATATATAAAGAGAAGGGAGTGGGAGAGTTTCACTGTGCTTAAGAAAGAAAGAAAGAAAGAAAGAAAGAAAGAAAGAGAGAGAGAGGGAGAGACAGACAGACAGAGAGACAGAGACAGCACGACAGACAGACAGACATACAGAGATAGAGAGAGAGAAAACAAGGGTGGCCCTTTATTCATTTTAATTCACGTATTCTCCAGTGCTTATAAGGGACCGGCGCTTATTTTAGACCAGAATACAGTATATTGATCTATACGTCAACACCCCTGAACCCCCCGCACCGATACAAGACCGTCGCTTATTTGAGACCCCCAGCGCTTATATTATACAGTAGATCAGGATTTGCTCCACTCTGCCCACGCCTGTCCCTGCTCCACGGGCTCAACAACATCATAACTGTCAGTCGGTGTTCTGAGGACTCCATCTCTAGATGCTCCTCAAGTCATCTGCCACTTTTTGTGGAGCGGACCGTTTATACCGTTTATGACTGTGTCTCATGAGATCGGGCTATTGTTGTTGTCTTTAACTGGGTGCAATCTATGACCGAGTGCAATCTATGACCGGTGCAATCTATGACCGGGTGCAATCTATGACTGGGTGCAATCTATGACCGGCTTAGAAAAAAAAACAGTTGTATTTAGGGCATGTGAAGATGTAAATGGTGGAAATGTTAATGGGTGTTTTAAGACTTTATATCACTCATTTTATTTCAATTTATATCTACATCTGCCCTAAATAAACCGTTTTCTTTTAAGCCGGTCATAGACTGCACCCAGTCATAGTTTGCACCCGCGGTCATAGACGAAAACATTGGCCCATGTTCGTGGGACACAGCCTCATACCGTTTATACCGCTTACCTGCCTAAACCCCTCGTCCAGGTGAAGTGTACGCCCTCTGCCGCTACCACTGTCCCGCCACTCTCCCAGCATAGTCTCTAATAAGACTCTGCCAAAAGGCCCAGGCTTGTGGAAATCCTTTTGTGGAAGAAATGAGGGAAACCGTACACATAGCACCCCTTCCCAGAAATAGTTCAGGACTGGGAAAATCCATATTTCTACCACAAAATCATGGTAAATATTTCCATTATTATAAACCACATCAATTTGTTCATACCTTTCTCTAGATATTTGAATGGATTCATAATTGGATAATGAATATCTTAAAAGCATAGTGTAGGTAAGTTTTCAGGGGGGATCGCCGCTTTTTGGCAGAGAAGGAAGTACACTGAAAAAGTAAACTTGTCTCTAGACTCTTCTAAGTGACTGTCACAAAATAAACGAGTTAAAGATTGTCTACCTTATCAGGTTACCATCCCACAAACCCGTCTCCAGACTCGTCTAAGTGACAAGGAAGCGGGTCTTCTAGCTAAAGTTGTCAGATAGAAGACCTACGTGGCATGTGCCAGCACAAACCCGGCCTTTGCCAGCTCGAGATTCTATTTTTCAGTTCCGGTAGAAGTGGATGGAAGAATCTGCTTGGAGAGTGCTGCTCAGGAGGCTGCTTAGACCTCGTTATCACAGCGGACTAATTAACTCCCGGAAGTGGTTAACTGACTAATTGCCGGAACTGCGGAGGGAGACCACCTCTCAACCCTGTAAGGATGGCATGTCACTGAAATGTTTGTCGCCATGATGCACCAATGCAGCCCAGGTGTGCAACTCGTTGGTGCTGCATTGGTACATCATGCTGACCCTCCAGGAGGGTCATAAGAACAGATTCGTCAGTCGTCATAATGAGATTTTTGCAATATTTTCGATTGACGTGGGTATTTGTAGCTGGCAAAATGTGGTATTTACATTAATTTTCTATAGACTACTATAGGAAATCTTGTGAAAGAAATTTTACTAGTGGTCTTCAAGGTTTCCTCACGTCACCATTTACCTACGAGCACGTAGGTTATTCGGAATGAGCCTCCAGAAGTGTCTTAACCCAATAGAATTGGTGTTGTGTATAAATGCAGCATTAATCTATATACCAATTTTCAATCCCCATTTTGCCAAAAATGATGGCTATGGTATTCATAATTGCATTGTATTAAATAATTGATATCCAATTTAAATGTTGATTATCTCAATTTAATTAATTTCCATTTAATTCTGATTCACAGCATCTGATTTACATCGTTATAGATATACTTGATTATTTAGATTTCAGGGTGGTCTTTTAGAACAGATCTATCAGGGTGGTCTTTCAGAATTTCCTAGCAAATTTCGTAGCAAATTTTGACGTAATGAAATTGCCTGGGGACCACTAGTAAAACGCTTTGTAAGAATTCCTGTAGAAAAAAAAAGAAGTAAAACACCACATATTGCCAGATCCATACATACTCTCGTCATTTGCAAATATTGCAATAATCACAATAATCCCATTATGACGACTAACAAATCTGTTCTGAAAGACCCTCCTGGAAGCTAATTCAGAATAACTGACGTGGTCGTAGGGAACTGGTGACATGAAGAAACCTGTTTGACAACCACTAGTAAAATTTCTTTCACAATATTTCCTATACAAATCTATAGAAAATTTAAAATTGCAAATATTTACGAAAATCTCAATATGACAACTGACAAGTCTGTTCTGAAAGAGCCTCCTGTCATCATTTTAAGATTTTTGTCGATATTTCGTCAATATTCGCAATTGACAAGGGTATTTGTGTGTCAATAGGTGGCGCTTACATAAAATATAGATTCCAATAAAGGGGGTACACTGAAAAAGTAAACTTGTCTCCAGACTCGTCAAAGTGACTATCATAAAATAAACGAGTAAAAAGTTGTCTGACCTGTCAGGTTACCTTCCCACAAATAGAATCTGGAGCCGGCAAACGTCGGGTTTTGGGCTGGTGCATGCCAAGTGTGTCTACTATCTCCAACTAGAAGACCCACTTCCTTGTCACTTAGACAAGTTTTAGACTCGTTTATTTTACTCAGGGATTTATGTACAATTTATTACACATTATGGACGCCATGTCGTGATAGGCCAAATAAAAAAAAAGTTTAGTTTCAGGTAACATGGGAGGAAACTCTAGGGTCGGTAGGTCGGATTTTTTTTTTTTTTTTTACTTTTTTTTTTTTACTTCCCCTATAAAATTGACCCAAAAATGTGTAAAACTGGGGAGATTTTTTTTCCAAAATTTTGTACACCTAAAATTGACCCCAAAAAAGTATAAAGATATAATAATTTCTTCAAAATTGCATAAAAAAAGGAGGGTCGGCCCTGTTTAGATAGGGTCGGTCGGGTGACCTGAAACAAACCCTTTTTTTTAAATCCATATTATGAATTCTTATATGGATTATGTGAAGAAAGGGCCCCAGTGTAGAAGCTGCAACACGCAGCTGCTGTACGCATGGTGCATGTATTGTACTTGTATTAGCTGAACCCAATAAAACATCAATTCAAAAGGCTAAATATCCAATGCAAAATACCAGATAATAGGACGGCTGCAGTTAATGCCATATCCATCATAACCAGAGGTTTTCACCTTCTTGTTCATTTGTTCCTCAGGAGGCTCTTTCAGAACGGATTCGTCAGTCTTTAGGAAAAAAGTCCACTATAAACCCTAAAAGGAAAGGAGCCCACAACTTGTGACGTCCTCTGAAGGAGCACCCTAACTCATGACGTCTTCTGAAGGAGCACCCTAACTGTGACGTCTTCCGAAGGAGCCCACAACTCGTGACGTCTTCTGAAGGAGATAGTTAACCCTTTAAGGACAGAATGGTGCCATAATGCATCATGCCCTTTGTCGTGATGATTCATGATTGCATACAGGTGAGTAACTCGCCAGTGCTGCTGCTGCCATACTGGCACTACCGGACTGATACACTCCTAAAAGAGTCGTCATGATGCTTGAAGGCACTGGTGGTCATGACTGACCAGGGCTGCATTTATGCATCATGATGACAAAGGCCGTAGCACATTGTAGCACGAGGCGTCACTTAACTCGAGTCCCGCTTTCTCCAGACGATTTTTCCGCGACCGTTACACTGGTGGAGAAAGCGAGCGCCCTCACTGGTACGGTTGACTTAGACGGTTGGAGTATTTCAACTTGCTGGGGATTGGCCACCTGCTGGCGGTTGGTAGTTGGAGGAGCAGGTAGTGAAGAGTTGGTTCCCAGTACGGGCAGTTGGAGTTCAGCATGGAGTCAAGTCAACAAATTGGCTGGATCGGTTCGGCACTGTGAGCTTCTATCATTGGCTGCTACGGGGCATGATAGAGGCTGGGGGAGCTGTGTAAGGGCAGTGGTTACCGAACCGACCCAGTAATGTACGGCGCTGTTAGATTGTCAGACGGGGAAGTAGCTCAGTGGTAGAGCACTTGGCTCCGGAGTCAGGGGGTCATGGGTTCGAGTCCCGCTTTCTCCAGACGATTTTTCCGCGACCGTTACACAAATAATATTTAGAAGACCTCATATTTTACAAGTGTCCTCCCTATCAGATAAATTCTCTTAATCCAATTGTACTTGAAAAAGAAGACATATAAAACACATATCCCCGCACAGAGTGCCTGGCAACAAGAGGCAATTAATTCAACATATGTCCGCCATTATTTTGGCATTTAAAATAGCACTTTTATAAGATCATTATAGAAAATGGGATCCAAATACAATGGAACAACACAGTATATATCCCTGTCATCCCCCATTTCGAATATCAGATTTAAACCTTTTGCAATTACCAAGATATGCTTGTATAAGTTCAAACCACAGCGGAGGGTTAAGTCAAAGGACTTTACACCTTCGGTATCGGTATATCATATAGCCTAACATAACCTCACAGCTGTGGTTTAAAATAGATAAACAATAGTTAGGGCGACTTGGGCTTTACCCTTGTCTGGCCCTACCAGCAAGCTGCGGTTAATCCATATAACCTTTTCATAACCATAGTCTATCTATTACATGGTCTGACTATATAAGCGGTTGTGGAACTACAATGGTATTTTCTCGTAGTCTAGTCATTAGAGGGAAAAGATTAAGGCCTAAATGGAAAATTATGAAATTGCTGATTTAGACGCAATGTGATAACTATACCTGGGCATCATCTAATCGAAGTGTCTTTGGAGCTTTTCATCGTCTTTTAGAATACATTTGAAATTTTCATGGAATTATTTGATTAATTCATATTTTTTATTTTCAACACCAATTCTAGAAGTAGAAACGTTACTCGAAAATTGTGTTTCCACTTAGAAATGGATTCAGCACGTTGAAAACCCCTTATGGACAAAGTTTCATGCTTGCTGCCAGATGTGCCAATGTTGGTGCATATTTGCCCTGTATTGCCTTCACTATTGTATAGGGGTTAAAGTGTTAACTCAGGGTTGAGGTGTTTCACGCCGTAGCGCGGGTCGCATCCCGAACTCTGACATTACAGAGCCTCATTTATCTGCTACAACTCAGACGGTGGTATTTTATAAACGTCACGCGGCTCGGGGCTGCGGGTGCCCGGGGCTTACCTTAAAGTTATAGACCCATGCGGCAAGAAAGGGGGAGTTTTAAAGAAAAATTGTTGATAGAGTTTTTGAACGTTTCCGAAGCGTGAGTGACAAATACATTGATTGATACAATCTAAAAATCCTGCATTCTAATATAATATGAAACAAAATTGTCCTGATGATCTCCTGATATGAGATGTTTGCAAATATAGCCATTGCAGACTATGTGGCATAATGCACCTTAACACCTTAAAAGGCCCTTAAAGGGATTCGCTACTTGTCGCAGGATTACTGATGTTCTATTGACTTTTGCATATAACTCAGGATTATGTTCGTTTGATTTATTATTTAATAGAAAATCAAAAGAAATTGCCTTGTCACAGTACTAACTTTCATGATACGGCCATTTGAGCAAAGGAGTACCTTAACTGTAGAAATGAATAGGAAAACAGCATTTTCACATTAGCTGTCATGGATAATCCCTTCTTCTGTTGAGATTGCAAAAAAACTTTGGGAATGCATAATGGACATCTATACAAACATTTTAGGCCCAATAAAACAGGGGGTCACGGATAAAATGACAAAGGCATGAATTTTGGAAAAATATCTCTTTTGCCTTAGGATCCTATGGGTGTCCTAGCAGTGAATATATGTGAACAATGGAGGTATACTGTCAAAGTAGCAAATACAAATAGTTGATTTAGGGAAAGTGGTCTATGTAGGAATATATGAATACAGCTTAAAGAATACTTTTCATGAGCTTCGATTTTTTTTCTGTGTAGGAACCAGCAATTCCCTTCAAGGGTAGTTTACTGGTATATTGCATTATATGCCCCTTCATGATGCACGGTGAGTAACTCCTGGTGGCCATGCATCCCTTTGGCACCTGTATTAGTATGATACCCATGGTAGCACTGGTGAGTTATTCACCAGTACTCGCTAGTGCATCATGACAATGAATGGACATGAAGCCTTGATGCATCACACCATCCTTCAGAGGCGTAGGAAGCAAATCTTTATTGGGGGGGCCCAGGGGGGGCCCACTCCAATCCACTTTGAGTAGCGGCTCTTACGTATGATATAGCATTAAAGATACTTGTATTAGATTGTATAGAAAAGTAGTATTTGAGCCCCCTTTAGTTCTGATTGGGGGGCACAGGCCCCTCTGCCCCCACTTTCCTCTATGCGGGAGAGATAAAAATTCGAAATTGTGTGTATTATATTACAGCTCTTGACACATATTTGGGGGGGCCCAAACATATTCAGGCCCCCCCTCTCCAGTGATTGGGGGGGCCCGGGCCCCCCTGGCCCCCCCTTTTCCTACGCCACTGTCCTTACAGGGTTAACATGAAGCCTCGAGGCATCATGCCGTCCTTACAGGGTTAACATGAAGCCTTGAGGCATCATGCCGCCCTTACAAGGTTAACATGAAGCCTTGAGGCATCATGCCGTCCTAACATGGTTAACCTGAAGCCTTGAGGCACCATGCCACCCTTACAGGGTTAACCTGAAGCCTTGAGGCACCATGCCACCCTTACAGGGTTAACCTGAAGCCTTGAGGCATCATGCCGTCCTTACAGGGTTAACCTGAAGCCTTGAGGCATCATGCCGTCCTTAAAGGGTTAACATGAAGCCTTGAGGCGGGCCAGAGTCTGACAATGCTGGACTCTTGCAGGCTGAAAGAGACTCTCCCCACAGTTCAGCATTGCCAGACTCTGGCATGAGGATCCAGCATGGCCAGACTCTCAAGCAATTTTGGGTGAGAAGAAGCTGTAGGTGAAGGTCCAGCATAGCCTGACCCTCACTAGAATGGCCCTTGACCCATCTGTTATAGTCCAGCAGTGCCTGACCCGTGTCTGAGAGTGATAAGGGCGACATGGGCTGACGCTCATATTTGCCTGGGTGTAGGCAGAGGCTCAGGGTTAGACAAAAAGCTGTTTCAGCTGCAGCGTTTGTGTTATAACGGCAGGAGCAGCTTGAAGAACCCCCACTCAATTCTATGAAGGCTTCTAGAGATAGTCTTGGTGTTAATTAACAGGATTCTGATGTACTCAGAATCTGACGTTATTTATAGAGGGTAGAACAACGTGCTTATACAATTACAAGTATAGCTTTTTAAGACTTTCTATTGTAATGCTGATTTTAAAATGCAGCCAATGAGGTGGGTATGTAGCCTTGATACAGTTATCACAATGGCCTGTTTAAGCGCAGGGGTCTCAAATACACACAAGTATCCTTTATAGTGACATGGTCTGATTTTTTTCCATTTTTTAAATCCTACTTAAATGTGCTCCAAATGTTAGTACAATATCATATTTGGAGGATAGGGAACAATAGAATGCCATCTAGGGACAATGGGAACCCATTTAGCAGGTCCTACATGACCCAGGTACAGTGTTTTACAGTGTATTCCCAATGGGGGAATTATAGCGTACACTCCAAAAGTGTTAAATTGAGTAGAAAACTGAAAATTGACTGAATTCTAAGCTGAATTATGGCAAATAATGTTAAATAAAATAGGTAGGTTATGTAGTATGGCCATATTGAACATTCTTGTTCATTTTTAACCAAATTGATTTTTGAGTGCTAATCATCGAACCATGTCACTTTAAGCTCATGTCTAGCCCCCTGACAACTAAAACCTTTCTAAAAGTACTTTAATTGTCATATCCGGCCATCATTAGTAATAATATCACAAAATATAAGTGTAGGTCCCCGTATAAGCGTAGGGGCTAACAGGGATTTGAAAATAAGCGCAGACCAGTGCGCGCATTATGGCAGTATATATTTCTACTATGTTCTGGTGAATACTGTAAATGGTCCCAAATCTTAGATTTCATTTGGGTATCAACGGCTTGGTCCTGATAAGAGATCTGACATAGGGAACCAATCCACATGGACAGATTGTTAGGTGCCCTTTTATTAAAAATAAATAAGCAACTGACATTTGCACAAGAAGTCCATGTGCTTTATGTTTTTTGCATTCAGAAGTTGCAGAGAATATCACGGTCATATTAACATATATATCAGCCTAATGTTATGGTATCCATGGTCATCATGATACATGAAAGCATTCATGCATCATGCCGACCATTCAGTATTGTATCAACCTCTTTCGGTTAGTAGGATGCATGAAAGCAGCCCGGGTACTGGTGACTCACCAGGGCTGCATTTATGCATCATAACGACCAAAGCCATAGGACAATGTAGCAGGGTTAACCAAGTTCCAACCAACCTTAACGACAAAGTGGTTCTGGATCATTTCTGCTACTTCTTTGTGTTTTTGTGATCTATTTCTTGACGTTGATGGGATCCATATTTAGATGTTTGTTTTAATAGTTACACTAGTATATTTGACTCATAGAAGTAATTTCATAAAGCATAGGCACCAAATATTGAGAACAACCTTTATTCAAAATGAGTACATGACACATAAGATATAAGCACGTACACCCTCACTCCCACTCAGAGGGATAAGAACCTTTATATCATTATCTGTACATGAAATATTTCCATCGACATCTAAAGTGCATCTAACCCTGATGATGCATTAATACATCATGTCCTAGGTCATCATGATGCATGAATGCAGCTCTGGCGGGTAACTCACTGGGGATACATTCAAGCATCGCGCTGACCCTATGGGTTTGAGACACTCCCGTAGGTTTGGCATGATGCATCAATGCAGCACCAGCAAGTTACTCGCCAGGGCTGCTTTGATTCACTATGACGACACATCTTTTAGCGACATCCGTCCTGAAAGGGTTATTAAAGTCTTATTCATTATCTGTACATGAAATATTTCCATCAACAGCTAAAGTACATTTAGAGTTGGTCCTGATGCCGATTGACATGGTGAGTTTGGAGGACGACTGTGTTAGATACCGCCATAAATACATCTCAAACATGATAGAAAAGAGGCCTGTTGGGGCCAAGTACTATTCATAGCTTTGCATGGACATCTTCCCTTTGATAGGACAGACACCTCTATATGTTTAACTTACATAAGCATGGTGCATGAATGCTGCCTGCACTGAAAAAGTAAACTTGTCTCCAGACTCCAGTGACTGTCATAAAATAAACGAGTCAAAGGTTGTCTAACCTATCAGCTTACCATCCCACAAATAGAATCTGGAGCTGGCAAATGTCCGGTTTTGGGCTGGCACATGCCAAGTGGGTCTTCTATCTCCGGCTAAAAGACCCGCGTCCTTGTCACTTAGACGGGTTTTTGACTCTCGCCCGGGGGGGGGGGGCGGGAAATGAAAAAATCTCACCGCCCCCACTGTAATTAATAAATGAACACTCCCTTATTCAGCACTATGCAGCGGGTAAGGTTTACCTATAGAGGCCCGGGGGTAGTGAGGGGGTGGTGTAGACAGGTTGTTGGGTTGTTTGTTACAATGTTAGAAAAGCCATGTTCTATTTATACTCCGACACCTGTATGATGCTACATTGTGTGTAATGTGTAAGACTCAACCTAAATCAACCTCTTAACCATTTCAGGACGACATAATGCATTAATGCATCATGTCCTTTGTTGCCATGACGACCCTTCTGTAGGTTCTGCAGGATTAATCTCCAATGCAGCCCCGGCGAGTCACCCGCCAGGGCTGCATTGGAGCATTATTAGGACAAATGTCTTCTCACAACATGCATCCTTTGAGGGTTAATGTCACATGCTCAGTGATTTAACAGCTTAATGCATTGTGATGTTTGCAGGCATGATGCATGATGAGCTAGCCCAGAACAAAAAACGTTATACAACGTTATATAACGTTCCTCTACGGCTCCATATTGTGGCAAAAGGTTATTCCCCTATATATAAAACGGCATTAGTTGGTACCAGCGAATTACCCCATTGAAATAGGCTTCAGTGCTTGCCGGGAACAGATAAACCAAAAGAGGCTATATCAACATATGGACTTTTTTCAAAGCTAACTCGATTTTTCACCCCAATTTCTATTTAATAATATTTAGAAGGGCCTACGTGTAATAATCCTTATTCCAATGAAATGTATTTTCAGGATAGAAATGTAGAAGAGAAAATTGGTCTTTAATACACATACTCTCACGCAGAGTGCTTAACAACAAAAGGAAGAACATTTGATAAATGCCCGCCATAGTTTTCTCTTCTAGCAAGTTGAGAATATAACAAATCTACAGAAGAATAGTGAATATATATTACAAAATTCAACAGAAGATATCCATTTGATAGCCCCCATTAAATATAGCATAACAATATATTCAAATAAGTAAGATATGTGACCTGAAACTTTTGATTCGGCATGCCATACGAAGGGAGCGGCATGTCCGACCAGACCGCTTGGTAGGTAGGGACGGGGGCAGGAAAATATCACGGAATGGGCCCATAGACTATCCCACCTTCCACAATCCCAGCCCCCGAAGGGTCTGGTATAACGTTAAAAACGTTATTTTGACATAAATTAACGTATATTTGTTAGCTGGGTAGACAGGGCTGCAGGGTCGGATTGATGCATGAATACAGCTAGGGTAGGTGCATTAATGGCCTAAGGGTATATTACGGTAAAGGCGCGCTCCTAGGGAGTGAGGAGGTAGCGTCTCATGGCTGCCTAAAGTGTTCAGACTCCTTGATGTTTAGATATGGGTAAACATCATTTGACACGTTAGATTCAGGAACTCATATTCCAGAGAAACTGCACCACGTTCATCAATTCGGTATGAAGTAATCTATATTTAACATATTGATTTCAAAAGGGCGGGGGCATGCATTGAGTCCAGGAGGGCAGGGGGCCGGGCCACCCGTTTGAGACATTTTTTTTACGTTTTTCACTTATGATATTTATAGACGCTTTGATCATGGCACGACAATCAGGCCCTTAGTGATGCACTGTCAACAGTTAGTGTGGGGTTCCATGGCATCTGGCCCCAGACACACATGGCCCCGGACACACATGGCCCCAGACACACATGGCCCCGGACACACATGGCCCCAGACACACATGGCCCCAGACACACATGGCCCCAGACACACATGGCCCCAGACACACATGGCCCCAGACACACATGGCCCCAGACACACATGGCCCCAGACACACATGGCCCCGGACACACTTGGCCCCAGACACACATGGCCCCAGACACACATGGCCCCAGACACACATGGCCCCAGACACACATGGCCCCAGACACACATGGCCCCAGACACACATGGCCCAGGCACACATGCCCCAGACACACATGGCCCCGGACACACATGGCCCCAGACACACATGGCCCCAGACACACATGGCCCCAGACACACATGGCCCCAGACACACATGGCCCCAGACACACATGGCCCCAGACACACATGGCCCAGACACACATGCCCCAGACACACATGGCCCCGGACACACATGGCCCCAGACACACATGGCCCCAGACACACATGGCCCCAGACACACATGGCCCCCGGACACACATGGCCCCGGACACACATGGCCCCGGACACACATGGCCCCAGACACACATGGCCCCGGACACACATGGCCCCGGACACACATGGCCCCAGACACACATGGCCCCGGACACACATGGCCCCGGACACACATGGCCCCGGACACACATGGCCCCAGACACACATGGCCCCAGACACACATGGCCCCGGACACACATGGCCCCAGACACACATGGCCCCGGACACACATGGCCCCGGACACACATGGCCCCAGACACACATGGCCCCTGACACACATGGCCTCGCACACACATGGCCCCGGACACACATGGCCCCGGACACACCTGGCCCCGGACACACATGGCCCCAGACACACATGGCCCCAGACACACGTGGCCCCACAACACACATGGCCCCGGACACACATGGCCCCAGACACACATGGCCCCGGACACACATGGCCCCGGACACACATGGCCCAAGACACACATGGCCCCAGACACACATGGCCCCAGACACACATGGCCCCGGACACACATGGCCCCAGACACACATGGCCCCAGACACACATGGCCCCAGACACACATGGCCCCAGACACACATGGCCCCGGACACACATGGCCCCACAACACACATGGCCCCAGACACACATGGCCCCGGACACACATGGCCCCGCACACACATTGCCCCGGACACACATGGCCCCGGACACACCTGGCCCCGGACACACATGGCCCCAGACACACATGGCCCCAGAGACACATGGCCCCGGACACACATGCCCCCAGACACACATGCCCCCAGAGACACATGGCCCCGGACACACATGCCCCCAGACACACATGCCCCCAGAGACACATGGCCCGGACACACATGGCCCGGACACACATGGCCCCGGACACACATTGCCCCAGACACACATGGCCCCGGACACACATGGCCCCAGACACACATGGCCCCGGACACACATGGCCCCGGACACACCTGGCCCCGGACACACATGGCCCCAGACACACATGGCCCCAGAGACACATGGCCCCGGACACACATGCCCCCAGACACACATGCCCCCAGAGACACATGGCCCCGGACACACATGCCCCCAGACACACATGCCCCCAGAGACACATGGCCCCAGACACACATGGCCCGGACACACATGGCCCCGGACACACATTGCCCCAGACACACATGGCCCCGGACACACATGGCCCCAGACACACATGGCCCCGGACACACATGGCCCTGGACACACATTGCCCCAGACACACATGGCCCCGGACACACATTGCCCCAGACACACATGGCCCCGGACACACATTGCCCCAGACACACATTGCCCCAGACACACATGGCCCCAGACACACATGGCCCCGGACACACATGGTCCCAGACACACATGGCCCCGGACACACATGGCCCCAGACACATTTGGTCCCACAACACACATGGTCCCAGACACACATGGCCCCAGACACACATGGTCCCAGACACACATGGCCCCAGACACACATGGCCCCAGACACATTTGGTCCCACAACACACATGGCCCCAGACACACATGGCCCCGGACACACATGGCCCCAGACACATTTGGTCCCACAACACACATGGTCCCAGACACACATGGCCCCAGACACACATGGTCCCAGACACACATGGCCCCAGACACACATGGCCCCAGACACACATGGCCCCAGACACATTTGGTCCCACAACACACATGGCCCCAGACACACATTGCCCCGGACACACATGGCCCCAGACACATTTGGTCCTACAACACACATGGCCCCAGACACACATGGCCCCGGACACACATGGCCCCAGACACATTTGGTCCCACAACACACATGGTCCCAGACACACATGGCCCCAGACACACATGGTCCCAGACACACATTGCCCCAGACACACATGGCCCGGACACACATGGCCCCGGACACACATTGCCCCAGACACACATGGCCCCGGACACACATGGCCCCAGACACACATGGCCCCGGACACACATGGCCCTGGACACACATTGCCCCAGACACACATGGCCCCGGACACACATTGCCCCAGACACACATGGCCCCGGACACACATTGCCCCAGACACACATGGCCCCAGACACACATTGCCCCGGACACACATGGTCCCAGACACACATGGCCCCGGACACACATGGCCCCAGACACATTTGGTCCCACAACACACATGGTCCCAGACACACATGGCCCCAGACACACATGGTCCCAGACACACATGGCCCCAGACACACATGGCCCCAGACACACATGGCCCCAGACACATTTGGTCCCACAACACACATGGCCCCAGACACACATGGCCCCGGACACACATGGCCCCAGACACATTTGGTCCCACAACACACATGGTCCCAGACACACATGGCCCCAGACACACATGGTCCCAGACACACATGGCCCCAGACACACATGGCCCCAGACACACATGGCCCCAGACACATTTGGTCCCACAACACACATGGCCCCAGACACACATGGCCCCGGACACACATGGCCCCAGACACATTTGGTCCCACAACACACATGGTCCCAGACACACATGGCCCCAGACACACATGGTCCCAGACACACATGGCCCCAGACACACATGGCCCCAGACACACATGGCCCCAGACACATTTGGTCCCACAACACACATGGCCCCAGACACACATGGCCCCGGACACACATGGCCCCAGACACATTTGGTCCCACAACACACATGGTCCCAGACACACATGGCCCCAGACACAGATGGCCCCGGACACACATGGCCCCGGACACACATGGCCCCAGACACATTTGGCCCCACAACATACATGGCCCCAGGATTATTGGACCCTCTCTTAATGGTGGCACGGCTGTTGTGCCTTTTCCTGCTCTCTCATGCTTTTAACATATGTTCGTCACATGTTCATCATATGTTCGTCATTTTCTTTCTGATTGAGGTCCAAAATTATTTTTCATATTTTGTTTTTGATATTTATTGTGATATGTTTGTCAACTGTCCGTGATATGTTCATCATATGTTCGTCATCCTACTCATACACTTAAGTCGGGAAACCATTTAATGAGCAGGGGAGGTCAGAGAATTAGCAAGGGAGGTTGGGGAAATCACTGGAAATCTCAGGGAAGGAAAGGGGAGGTCGGGGAATGGGATGGGGAAGTTGGGGAATGGGGAAGGGGGGTCAGGGGAAGTCAGGGAAAGCACGGGGGAAGTTTCTCCCCTGTGTGGAGAGGTTTCTCCCCTGTGTGGAGAGGTTTCTCCCCTGTGTGGAGAGGTTTCTCCCCTGTGTGGAGAGGTTTCTCCCCTGTGTGGAGAGGTTTCTCCCCTGTGTGGAGAGGTTTCTCCCCTGTGTGGAGAGGTTTCTCCCCTGTGTGGAGAGGTTTCTCCCCTGTGTGGAGAGGTTTCTCCCCTGTGTGGAGAGGTTTCTCCCCTGTGTGGAGAGGTTTCTCCCCTGTGTGGAGAGGTTTCTCCCCTGTGTGGAGAGGTTTCTCCCCTGTGTGGATCTATGTTGATATGTGTTGGTGCTCCCATCCAACATCATCTCCTCACGTCCACTACCATCTCCTCACCTCCACTACAAACATATGACAAACTGACAAACATATGACGAACATATGATGAACATATGAGGAACATATGACGACCATATGACGAACATATGATGAACATATGATGGACACATGACGAACATATGACGAACATAATTATGATGAACATATGATGGACATATATGACGGACATATGACGAACATATGATGAACATATGATGAACATATGATAAACATATGACGAACATATGATGATAAACATATGATGAACATATGATGAACATATTGTATTTATTTAGCCTAATATTGCTAATGTGACGAGCATATAATGAGTGATGGCCAACTTTTTTTTTATAAGTGCAGGAACATGCTCCGCAATATACTATGGGGGCCAACTATCCTGGGGCCAAATGTAGTGAGGGGCCAAGTGCCCATGGGGCCATATTCCTGGGGCTATGTGCCCTGGGGCTATGGGCAGACTATGGTGGAAGACTGCCTGAACTTACAGCACAGCCTGCATAACACACCCAGCCCGTTTTTACAGGTCACTCAGCCTAGTGTACAGGATCGTTCTGCTAAAGCACTGTGTCTTTAGCATAGCTTTTATATAATGACATTTGCGATTTATATATGATATTTGCGAAAAATAAAGCTCCCTTGAGTATATAAATCAATATGTTACCTACCACCCTATGGATGCATTAAGTGCATGGTCCGTTGCATTAATGAGTAATTGCCAGATTAAATCCATATTTTGTCTAGTTTGGCACACACAGAGCAGGGTATTAGGCACTAGCGAGATACTGGTGGCGCCATCAGGTGTTCCTCTGGTACCAATTGTATCCCCCTGGTCACCAGGGACCAGCTTAGCCAAATCTCATGTCCGAGATCAGGGTACAAACATGGTCTAAGTGATGTGAGTGGGTTGTAGCTAGACAATCCTTATGTGACCTGTCCATGATAGTGTAGTGGTTAGCACTGTGGCTTTGTGATACAAGGTGCAGGAGTTCTAATCACTCCCAAGCCAGATGTATCTTTGTAACCCTTTTTATTTCTTATAATTGATAGTTCTCCCGAGTTGGTTTAGCAGTACCGAGAATTATGAGATTAAAAAATATAATCTCAATATCTCACCTGGACCCATAAATGTAGAGTTCAATGTGGGGAAAAAAGTGCTCTGATTGAGTAGTGGCAGGCTTACATTGTCCTCATCAAACCTTTTTTTCCTTTCCATAGCATTGTTATTAGTTAAATTGAGGTGCACCCAATGTAGTAGGCAATGGAAACAGAACAGTACTTACATATAGTTATCCTGAATGTTTATATATTAACATAAAGCCATGAAAAGAAATAAAAAGGGTTACAAAGATGCATCTGGCTTGGGAGTGATAAGAACCCCTGTACCTTGTATCACAGAGCCATGGTGCTAACCACTACACTATCATGGACAGGTCACATAAGGATTGTCTAGCTACAACCCACTCACATCACTTAGACCATGTTTGTACCCTGATCTCGTCCACGAGATTTCCCTGAGCTGGTTGCTGTAGGGTAGAGTGGTCACACTGGTACCAACAAACATGGCGCTATCCACAGGACATCCTGCTAAAGCGGAATAGCAGCTGTATATGCTGGGAGAAGGTGTGAACGCCTGAGCCCCAGCGTGCTATACCAGGGTGATATGCTGGGAGAGTGTGCCAACCTGACATAACACCCTGCCTGTCCGGCATATGAACATATGACAAACATATGACGACAATATGACGAACATATGACGAACATAATTATGATGAACATATGATGGACCTATGACGGACATATGACGAACATATGATGAACATAATTATGATGAACATATGATGGACATATGACGGACATATGACGAACATATGATGAACATAATTATGATAAACATAAGTATGATGAACATATGATGAACATTTGACGAACATATGATGAACATAATATGATGAACATATGATGAACATATGATGATAAACATATGAGTGATGGCCAACGTTTTTTTATAAGTGCAGGAACATGCTCCGTTCTGCTAAAGCACTGTGTCTTTAGCATAGCTTTTATATAATGACATTTTTTTTATATGATATTTGCGAAAAATAAAGCTCCCTTGAGTATATAAATCAATATGTTACCTACCACCCTATGGATGCATTAAGTGCATGGTCCGTTGCATTTATGAGTAATTGCCAGATTAAATCCATATTTTGTCTAGTTTGGCACACATAGAGCATGGTATAGTAGCTGTATCCGCTGGGAGAAGGTGTGAAAGCCTGAGCCCCAGCCTGCTATACCAGGCTGATATGCTGGGAGAATGTGCCAACCTGACATAACACCCTGCCTGTCCGGCCTGCTAAACCAGGCTGGGCAGCCTGCATTAACAGGCTGCCTGGAAATACGGGTCAGGCTGGTCCAGTCTTCCACCTGATGGGTGTTTGGGCCTAGACGCCTGGGACTCTAGTGTAGCTGCACAGTGAGATATACTGTAGATTCACAGTAGAAAAGGTAGTGTTTTTGGTTTCCAGTATTACATACTTTTCGACTACACTCACCTACTGTAAACCCACACACAGAAGGTCCTGGAGTCTCAGCTTGGTAAAGAAGGTTTTACTGTTGTAATGCAGCTGAATGAGACCAATAAACCTACCCAAAAATGAAGTATTATTACTGATATGTAAATATAAGCATATATACATTTCAAGTAGGCTACAAGGACAAAGGAAAAAATATATTGCCCTGCTAACCTTCTTTAATACTGTGCAGCTACAGCACTTACTCCTAACCCCATCCTGTGCACACCTTGACTTTTACCTGATCTGTTCTAACAAAAGTTCACAGCTATAATTTACAGAACGTTAATCAAAACAAAGATTATTTTTGAAATGGAGCTTTGTCAATGGTTTGTTGTTTTAAACATCCAAAATGTTTTTTTTAAAGTCAGACAAGGGTTGAAACACAAAAATTGCAAGTCAGTGTTCTACATGTGAACGAATGTTCTCAAGAGGTACACGAAAAATGTTCTTATGGTATATGCCATAACTAGTGGTCCTTCGGTCTGAGGTGGATGAAGTGGATGAATAGATATATATCAGATAGAGATACAAACACGTCTATGGATGTAAAGACGGGATTTGCCTACCATCTAATTAATTTTATTAAACAAACGTAAACTGGAATTCTTATTAAAAAAACAAACAAAGCATGTGTGTCCGATGGAGCCTGCTGCCGGTGTGACTGGTGGGTGGCCAGTCACCACTCAGGGAGGGGGGTAGTAGTAGTGCCCCCCCCCTGGTGAGTGCAGAGGTCGTCTTGCACAAGTCCCAGTTATAGTGCCACACAGGTGTGCGCTACAGAAAAGAGACTACCCGCGGGTTGTACGCGAACCCGACTCAGCTTTCATTTGATACCAAACATGCCTATATAGGGTGCGAATTATATATACGAGGGTTTTTATAACTATAGGACAGTACTAAAATTGACATTTTCAAATTCAAAACCGGGTTATAGGATTCCCCTGAATTGGGGGTGCGGGTAGCACGTGAGATGCAAGTAGTACGCGGGAATTTACGGTACTTATGCTATTTGCTATTTGCTCGAGGAAATACACATTACTGTGCCAGTCTAGGAACATGCACTAGAATCTCCAGAATATATATACAGCTTGTGCTTTTCCTGAGAAACACACAAGATACTAACTTGTGTTATTTTTTAGTTCTGTTTGGAGGGTATGATCAAATCACTGACGACACACATCGGCTGTGCTGCGTTAGACTGTATCAACCATTCCTATAGAATACTCCGTGACATCCCCCGACGCTTATCTCATATGGGGGTATAGATGGGGGGTCCCCATGTCGCATGTCGATTTTAAGAAATGGCCATGTTGCATGTCCATGTCGCTTACAAATGCTCATGTCGATTTTAAGAAATCTCCATGTCCCATGTCACTTACTTTTTAAGGCTCCTGTCACATGTCATTAGGCCCCATGTCACATGTGGATTTTAAGAAATGGCCATGTCGCCATGTCGAATTTAGGGGTCTACCCCCACTCATATGGAGCGCATACTGTTGGAAGTTACTATAGCTAAGCAGTAGTACGTGCCTCTACATGGGTCCCCACCTTTTTGACCATGTCGTTGTGTCGATTTTTAGCAAACAGGCCATGTCGTAGTGTCGATTTTTATGTGTAAAAGATATACTAGGGCCTCACATAAAAATGCCTGTGTCTGTCGATTTTTAAAAGGTCTGTGTCACCGTGTCGCTGTGTCGATTTTTAAAAGGGCAATGTCGCTGTGTCGCCCATGTCGATTTTCACCCATGTAAGGGCACTAGTATCTACTATAGTTTTACCATACTGTTGGTTTACATTAGGGAGTGATCATTTTTTAACAACAGGGGGGGGTGGTGGGTTTGGGGGGGGGGGGCAAAAAAATTTGGACCCCTCTTTGGGGGGGGGGGTCAAAATAATTTAACCTGTTTGTGACAAAAAGCCCGCACGTTACTATGCTTCAAAGGGCCCGTGCGCAAGCCGATTTTCGGGGGGTAAAAAATTTCGTGCGCCCCGTGCGGAAACCCACCACCCCCCCTGTTGTTGAAAAATGATCACTCCCTTAAAAAGGGGGCGTATTTTGGTTTCACTCTTTACTCTGCACTAATCCTTGTGTGCATATCTCATACCACAGAATCTTAACATAAGAGATGAGAACGCGAGATTTCACGGAAAGAGTTCTAAAAATGACTGGCAAGTCTTCCATGCGGGGGAAATAGCGTGGGGCGGTAATAAGAACGACGACGACTTAGAGGGCTTTAGGGAGTGGTCATTTTGTAATAGGGGGGTCGGTGGATTTTCGTGCGAGTGGGTCGGAATTTTTCGCGTCCCCCTCCTGCCCCCCCCCCCCCCCCCCCGCGAGACGGGTTGAAATTTTTTTGGTCCCCCCCTCCAGGCAGGTTGAAATTGAGCGCGGCCGACACCTTTGACCTATAGTAATGTGCAGGTTTTTCCGCTAAAAAGCAGTGTAATTTTTCTGGTCCCCCCCTCAAGAGGGGTCCAAATTTTTTTGGTCCCCCCCACTGTTGTTAAAAAATGACCACTCCCTTACTTCGACCCTTTAAGGGCCGCACAGCGCCATAATGATTCTACTCACCGGCACAGAGGATAGAAACAGCGTTAAAAGGGAGTCTAGGTTTCCTACAGATATTCCTCTCTAGGGGAGTCCAGGTCGCCTAAGGGAGCCTAGGTGGCTGTCTGGCTGACCTAAGGGAGTCACCTGGGGGAGTCATATGACCGAGATAGCTATATGACTCCCCGAGGTGACTCCCTTAGCTCAGCCAGAGAGTCACCAAGACTCCCTTAGGTGACCTGGACTTCCCTAAAGAGGGGAGTCATTCTGGAGGCAACCTGGACTCCCTTTTGACACTGTTTCTTTTCTCTGTGAGTGCTGCAGTGGTGGGATTATTATATCGGTATCCCAGAGTCAGGTTGATTTATCTACAAACCACAGTCAACGATTTAATTCAGTATCAATAAAGGTTCAGCGGTCCCATAATCATAAAAATGATGTGACCAAGTTGACCCCCCCCCCCCCCCAAAAAAAGCCGGGCGTGCATTAAAAGACTGCATTAAAGCATTTTAAATCCCCATGTGGCCTTCAATGGTTTATAAACCATATAACACACACATACATAGGGTTATATTGGTACATAGCTTTCACTATACAATATTACATGTTAAATGTATGTGTTAATGTGTATCTAATGGGTAAAATCGACACGGGTGACACGGCGATACCACCGTTTTAGGCTCTTTTAAAAATCGACGGACACAGGAAAGTTGGGGGTAAAAATTGATCCACAGGGATTGTTCTTACATATCTGGAAATCGACACAATGACACGATCATTCTGCTAAAAGTCGACACAGCGACACGGTCATATATTTGGGTAACCTTGTAGAGGCATAGGTATGGCTATTTATATTTATACATAACTGGTTGATTCAGAGTCACCCTACCTACTGTGGTCACAGTCCAGTGGTCTGTTTGCCCATCATACCTCACATAAATAGAATATGTAACTCGACCTATAGGTAACAGGTCTACCATGTTGGTACCGTTTTCAGCCACCAGTCTGTGTAGGCAGGGTGGGGCATACACGGCGGTTCTAGGCCGATATTGATGCCTACCTTCACTGAGGTAAGATCACACGATACCAGAGATTATGAACCTGACCCTCGAGCTCTGTGTGTGTGTGGGGGGGGGGGGGGGGGGTGGAGGGGTTTCCAGGGGGGTTTCCGGGGGGGGGGGGAAGGGTAAGATCGCCTAAAATCTCAGGGAGTAAAGGGCCTGTTACACTAGCGGCATCTGCTTGCTGCAGCAAAAGCTACCAGGGTTAGCTTTCCTGCGGCAAGCTGTTGCTGCAGATGCCGCGCAGCCAGTGCCGCTAGTGTAACAGGAGTAGTATAGTATGTATCGGAACGGGACTATAGTTAAGTACTGTTTATTACTCAATCGACATGCAGCCAATCAGAGGCCTCCATTTGGTCACGTGACCCGTTGCCATGGTAACGTGACCTACTTAGGGCTCTCAGCCAATCAGAAGCCAGCATTCTGGGTGACCTACTGACCTACTTAGAAGCTCTCAGCCAATGAGAGGCTGGCATTCTGGTAACTATGGTAACGTGACCTACTTACGTCACGTGACCTACTTAGGCTCAGCCAATCAGAAGCCGGCATTCTGGTAACTAGGGTAACGTGACCTACTTAGGGTTTGTTTGTAAACAACACCACGTGGCTCTCTTGTTTGTAAACAACACCACGTGACACGTGCCTGTTTGTAAACAAACAACGTATATATAGAAAAAAACACAACAAGTTCCATCTTATGTTAAAATTATATTTTCGAATAAAAAAGCACATCTGTAACAGCGTCTATGTGTAACTACGCGCGTTCTCATTCAAACACTATAACACTATCATACCGTAGCAGCAGCAGGTAGGACCGGAAGAAAAGCAAGCGCACGAGCAGAAGCGACGACACCATTTGCACCATCCGGCCGTCGCGTTGGTAGCCCTACTACCCGTCGCGCGTTCCACTGGAGCGGCTTTAAGAGTGACAAATGACGATTCTTTGTCGACGCGACTGCTAACATCAGCATCGGCAGCAGCATCGGCAGCATCGGCAGCAGCATCGGCAGCAGCGGCAGCAGCCTCGGCAGCAGCGGTAGCAGCAGTAGCAGCAGCGGCAGCAGCAGTAGCGTGAGCATTAGCAACAACAGCAGCAGCGACAGTAGCAAGGGCGGCAGAGCGGGCACTAGTAGCGTTATCAGCGGCGTCATCGGCAGCCGCAACAGCATCAGCAGCAGCAGCGTCGGCATCGGTGGCATGAGTAGCTGCATCGGCGGCAGCAACAGCAGCAGTCACAGCCGCAGCGGCAACAACAACAACGTCATCACGACCCGCGTCACTAACAGCCGCAGTAAATGCAGCAGTAGCACGCTGAGCAGCACTAGCAGCAGCAGTAGCAGAGGCTACAGCATCAGCTTCACATTCGCGCGCCGCTTCGTCATTCCGCTTCATGTCACGGTAGCAACTTTCCATCACGAGGATCTGCAAATTGAGGCGCGGTGCTGGTGGTGGTAGTAGTAGTAGTAGTAGTAGTAGTAGTAGTAGTAGTAGTAGCGTGAACGATGATGACGATGCTGAATGTGGTTTCACTCCCCTTATATACCCTTACGCCCCGCCTTTTTTCAAGCCACCGGCCAGCTGCCCCTTCACGGCAGGTCTTTAGATCAGCCTTAAGTCGCTTACTACGTGGCTCATCATCCCTCTAATCGCATTTTCCAGCCGCCAGCCGGCTGTCTGCTGATGACAGGCGAGGGTGATTTGTTTTTTTCTTTAGATATAAGCCGCTTACCACACGCGCACCCTCTAGTCACAGACAGAGTGACAGAAAGGGAGGGGGTCGCTTTGTTCACGCTACCTGTAGTTGTTTTTCTATACACACGCTGAGCCCATGACCCGTTAATCCTTTATACAGGTAACACGCGTTCAACTAATTACCCTATTGTATGACAGTCGGTACACGGATTTAATTTTAAACCGCCTTCCCATCTGGGATCCATGTCTGGCGGGGTGGAAGGATCCAGCTGAAAAGTGTGATTAGGGCTTTTGTTTCTCTTATGCTAGCAGCAGGTCAGCATGCGACAGCTGAAAATGTCAGACTCGCCGCTCCTATAAAAGACTGAGATGCGTCTCTCTTTCCACACACCCTTCTACCATCGCCGCCGACACCGCCACCGCCGGCCAGCCGACCGCCGCCACCGCCTGCAGTCACCGCCATCACGCCAGCAGGGAATTTCGAGCTGAGTCTGCTTATTGCTTATTTTTTTTCTTTGAGCTTTTTGTTTTCTTAAATTTGTATTTTCACTCAGGCTTTTTTGTTTCGGAGGAAAGAAATATGGCGCTGCAGAGGGCGCGAGTTTCTAAAAGACGGTCGCGCGAACAAAGCGCTCTCCTCAACTGCCCGGCTATTTTTTTATCTCAAAGGAGAGAGCGTCACGTAGTTGAGGTTCACGCTTCTCTTGAGGCGTACCGAATTCTCGAGAAATGCAAAGCTGAGCGCCATCGTCGTTATACAAGAGCGGAAAAGGAAAACGTAGCGACATGGCCGAGAGCCGTCTTCTCAGAACAGCATTTACTCTACTATTGCATAACAGCTGCTCTCAGCGCCCCCACTCGTTGGGCGTTTCATGAAAAGAAAGAGCGCCGCTACTCTCCTCACCCTGCCTCCTCTTATAAAGTGAGAATAAGTGCTATGAAACGATTCGACAAGCCGATCGGTTTCTTGGGAGCGACTGCAGCTCCCACTCGGTGGGCGCGCGTTGTGGCCGACGTGAACACGGTCTCTAAACGTTTCGACGTCGTCACTTGTTATCCCGCATATTGCAACGCAGCCGAATTGAAGAAGATAGGGACGCACTATTTTAAACCATACGCTCCAATATGTATTTGTCACCGCCGCGCTCACACGCCTTATTGCTTTTTCGAGACGATCGTGTCACAACACAGAAATAGAAAAAAAAACGGCAAAGCGACGAGCTTTGCCTAAATGATCAAAAAAAAAAAAAAAAAAAAAAAAAAACTAATCTCCTCCTCCGCCGCTACTGTGACACCGGCCGGAATCAATAAAAAGGTCGGCGGACTTTTCTCCACAACCATTCACCACCGACCGTTCGAGTGAGAAACACAGCAGACAGTCAGACACACAACCGCTCTCTGACGCGTCCTGAAAAAAAAACAAAAAAAAATGTCCAGTAGTAAAAGCAAACTCTTCACAGAAATTCATTTCGACGCTCGACTACAAGGACCCTTTAGTTGTATCATTAGCGGTCCGTCGGGTTGTGGAAAATCGCGCTTGGTGGATCAATTTCTGAGCGACGTGAACAATTTGGTCACGCCGCCGGTGGAAAAGACTTTTTACCATTACGGCGAGTGGCAACCTCTGTTTGAAAAAATGGCAAATCGGTACGGTGTGGAATTCAGAGAAGGTCTTCCTAGCAAAGAGTCTATAGCGGGAGACGTGGAAGTAGCAGAAGACGCTGTACGACCCCACACTCTACTGATATTGGACGATCTGATGAGCAGTTCCAATCAGCAAGTGGTAGCCGACATCTTTACTAAATACTCGCATCACTGGAACGTGAGCGTCATATACATCACTCAGAACCTCTTCCAGAAATCACCCGACTTTCGAACTATGAGTCTGAACGCTCACTACATGATCGTTTTCAAGAACCCGCGCGACATGGGGCAAATAGCTAGTCTGTCTCGCCAGGTGTTTCCGTCCAACGCGGCGGCCCTCTCTAGTATATTTACCCATGAACTCAAGCGACCTCACTCATACCTCCTCCTGGACTTCAAGCAGTCAACACCTGACGATCTGAGAATACGCTCCTCTTTGACGGCCATACACTCTCAGCTAGTGTTCGTACCGCTAGACAAAAAAAAGAACAACAGAAAGCAGTAGCAAAAAAAAAATGTCTTCTCATCTACTCGAAAGACACTTTGGTACTCTCAAGCACTTAGCTAAGTGCTCGCCAAAGGACTGCTCGCATCTAATAGACTCTGGAAGCGACGAGCTGATCGCAGCGTTGAGTGAGATCTGTCACAATTTACTGGTAGGGAACATCCCGCTCAGCGACAAACAACTGGACAAGCTTCGAGAATCGGCTGACGTGTTGAGGGAGGTCGGCAAAAAATCTACGCCCATCAAAAAAAAGAGACGCGTCTTGGTACAAGAGGGAGGTTTCCTCATTCCGGCTCTCATAGGGATGGCCTTACCGCTTATAAAGAGCATTCTCCGTATATGAGACACGTCATTCGACACCTACTCGCCGACAGCACCACCACCACCACCACCACCACCACTACCGCCACCACCAGCGTCATTGCCACCGGCGTCCCCATGACGGACTCAGAGCAGCAACAACACTACAAACGTTTAGCGCTCGTGGATCCTGAGACGCTCTACAAATCATCACGAGCAGGTCTACTTCATCATGTGCCCGCTGCTGCTGCTACTACTAGCGCTGCTACTACTGCAGTCGCTGCTGCTAGTACTTCTACTGCTCCAAACCTTCCTCCTCTTCCTGATGAGCGCACTGAAAAGAACGAGAGTTCCGCTCCTGCCACCGCCGCCCGCCTACCCGCCGACATGGCCTATTACCACAAGCAGGCAGAGCAGTCCCTTCATCCCGACGCGGCCTTGCACCAGGTGCTACAGTTTATCTACAGGGACTTGGATTTAGTGTTGAACGACCCCACTTTGGAATCGCGCGAGAAAATGTTGAAATACCGAAGGTTGTTGAATAGATTGCAATTTTTTCTCGCGAATCCCCACAACAGCAACATCTCTTCGTCCTACTCTTCTTCGCCCCCGACTCACCTCCGTCAGTCTGCTGAAGAGGCCAGCGCGTCCCTACTCGAGCGGTTGGCGAACCAAGTTCCCAAGAGGAGTCGCCGCCGGACCGTGGAGCTGTACAAACAATTGGAGAAATCCGGAGTGATCAAGTGGAACGAGGACGGGGCGGTGCGCGAGATGTCGGGTCGGAGAATACCACCTGAGCATCGCATCAACATAGTGGACTTACTGAACGACGCCGCCAGGTTCAGGAAGACGGCGCCCAGACCGGCGGGCTACTCGCCGTTCACGAAAGCGCTGCGCGAAGCGGTTCCCACCACAGACGCCTTGATCGGAAACCATCTGTATAAAGCGAGCGGACCTGGCCAAAGTTTGGACACACGGCTTGCTGACAGAGGTCGGAAACGACCGAGCTTCGAATCGGAAGAAGGAGAAGCAGCAGCAGCAGCAGCAGCAGTAGCAGCAGCAGACTCTTCTCTGCAGGTGGTGGACGATCAATCCTCTGACGACGAGGAGGACGACCGTGAACTTTTCCAAACTCCGACTTCCTATAGGAGCGCGCCGCGTAGTAAGAAAAGGAAAGCGCGCAACCGCCTAGCGGCGAGCTCGTCTTTCACGCCCTCAAGAGACCCGCGATGGGCAAACCAGTGAAGAGACTGACCAAGAAGGAAAAAGAAAAGAAGCGCGTAGTAGCTAGATATACCGACGTCAAAGCGCCCTCCAGTTTCACTAGCGTGACTAAACTCCAGAAACAGCATTTTCGCCACCTGAACCCGGCCGTCATCCGAGACGCTTTAGTGTCGCTGGACGCCTACACTAAACATAAACCCATTCGGAGAAAATTCGCAAGGAACAAGACTATAACCGGCGCAATCGATCAGCAGTGGCAGATAGATCTGATGGACATGCAAGCTTTGGCGTCTCACAACGACCGCTTCCGGTACGTGGTGACGGCGATCGACGTTTTCTCTAGGTACGCGTGGGCCGTTCCCATTAAATCCAAGAGCGGCGCTGATGTCACCGAGGCCTTCCGAGAGATGACAGGCCCTGGCGAGAGACGACCGCGCACTGTTCAGACAGACAAGGGGAAAGAGTTTTTGAACAAGATCTTTCAAGATCACTTGAAGAGCGAGGGCATAGAGTTCTTCACTGGCGAGAACGACGACATCAAAGCTAGTCTAGTGGAGCGCTTGAACCGCAGTCTGAAGGAGAAGCTGTGGCGTTATTTCACACACAAGCGCACGTATCGCTACGTAGACGTGCTGCACCATGTAGTGTCTTCTTACAATCGCACTCACCACAAGACGTTGAAAATGGCGCCGGCTCAAGTCAGCTCGGAAAACAGCGAAACAGTTTTCTACCGACAAGATCTCCCAACTAACAAACAAATCGACGAAATATGGAAAAAGAAGAAAAAAACAAAGACGTCCGCCGTCGACGTCATCGCTCCGGGTGACAGAGTG
>OX381716.1:64030063-64061866 GCA_947462335.1 Harmothoe impar | reverse complement strand
GGTGCTAATTGAGTAACTGAGTGCTGAGCTAAACCACAACACCCCCCCACACACCTACAATAACAGCAGTCAACTCTCACCTGTCTTCATTTGCTCCGCCTCCCCCCCTCACCCCCGCCCCATACCCACACCCACACCCACACCTTGGCTGGGCACTTTGCAATTGGAGATTAGTAGAGAAGGGGTTGGTCACCCTCACCACAATCTCTGCTCTTGGCGTCCCCCACCTACTCCCTGAGGTGTCAGGCGATCAATGCCCCCCCCCCCCCCCCCACACACACAGAGCTCGAGGGTCAGGTTCATAATCTGTGGTATCGTATGATCTAATCTCAGTGAACGCAGGCATCAATATCGGCCTAGAACCGCCGTGTATGCCCCACCCTACCCCACCCTGCCTACACAGACTGAAAACGGTACCAACATGGTAGACCTTCTACCTATAGGTCGAGTTACATATTCTATTTATGTGAGGTATGATGGGCAAACACACCACTGGACTGTGACCATTAGGTCGATTTTTAGCAGAATGACCGTGTCGCTGTGTCGATTTTTAGCAGAAGGACCGTGTCATCGTGTCGATTTCCAGATATATAAGAACTTAGAGAACAATCCCTGTGGATCAATTTTTACCCCCAACTTTCCTGTGTCAGTCGATTTTTAAAAGGGCCTAAAACTGCGGTATTGCCGTGTCACCCGTGTCGAATTTTACCCATGTAGAGGCACAAACATGTATCATTATTAGATACACATTAACACATACATTTACCATGTAATATCGTATAGTGAAAGCTATGTACCAACATAACCCTATGTATGTGTGTGTTATATGGTTCATAAACCATTGAAGGCCACATGGGGATTTAAAATGCTTTGATGCAGTCTTTAAATGCACGCTTGGCTTTTTTTGGGGGGGGGGGGAGGGGCGGGGTTTTAACTTGGTCACATAATTTTCATGACTATGTGACCACTGAGCCTTTATTGATACTGAATTAAATCGTTGACATGTGGTCTGTAGATACATCAACCTAACTGGTAATGTAATTATCCCATAACTGCAGCACTCACAGGGAAAAGAAACAGCGTCAAAAGGGAGTCCAGGTTGCCTCCAGAATGACTCCCCAATCTAGGGGAGTCCAGGTCGCCTAAGGGAGTCTTGGTGACTCTCTGGCTGATCTAAGGGAGTCACCTGGGGGCGTATATAGCTCTCTGGGTCATATGACTCCCCCAGGTGACTCCCTTAGGTCAGCCAGAGAGTCACCTAGGCTCCCTTAGTCGACCTGGACTCCCCTATAGAGGAATATCTGTAGGAAACCTGGACTCCCTTTTGAAACTGTTTGCTCTCGCTATGCCGGTGAGTAAAATCATTAAGGCGCTGTGCGGCCCTTAAAGGGTCGAAGTGAGGGGGGGGGGACCCGAAAAATTCCAACCCACTCGCACGAAAATCCACCGACCTCCCCCCCCCCCCCTGTTAAAAAATGACCACTCCCCAAAGCTCTCTAAGTCGTCGTCGTTCTCATTACCGCCCCACGCTATCTCCCCCGCAAGGGAGACTTGCCAGTCATTTTTAGAACTCTTTCCGTGAAATCTCGCGTTCTGATCTCTTATTTTAAGATTCTGTGGTATGAGATATGGACACAAGGATTAGAGCAGAGCAAATAGTGAGACCAGAATACGCACCTTTTTACGGTAAACCAACAGTATGGTAAAACTATAGTAGATACTAGTGCCCTTACGTGGGGTAAAAATCGACACGGGCGACATGCCCCTTTTAAAAATCGACACGGTGACACGGACCTTTTAAAAATCGACAGACACAGGCATTTTTATGTGAGGCCCTAGTATATCTTTTACACATAAAAAATCGACACTACGACATGGCCTGTTTGCTAAAAATCGACACAACGACATGGTCAAAAAGGTGGGGACCCATGTAGAAGTACACGGCTCAAACTCCTGACTTATGTTGTTTTAGGATAGAGGAAGGACAAATCAGAAAGTTCTTAATATGTTTAAACAAGTTTAGTATATTGAAAGGTATATATCTTGGCTCCTTGGAACACTTTTTGATACATTTTTAACCCTAGCGGTTTATTTTTTATCGCCTCGTTAAGTTTATTGTCCTTTTTTCAGGTGACTCCGTGACCAAAAATCCATGATCATGAACATTTTGTTTTAAATACATCAGAGCAACTAATATTTTTGTTTACAAGCTGGGCCAACATATATCTTGAAGCATACCAAGAATGGATATCCTCTGAGTAATAGTTTTTGAGATACAGCCCGATGAATTTTGAACATTTATCAGAAATATGAACATTTCAACTACATACTCTCAACTTTACCCTAGTTTCCTCAAAATGGTCCCATTATTGGTTAAATTCACTCTACAGTGTCCTGATCATGTGTACTTTAGGAAATATGAAGCATCATGATATCTGGTTAGATCAAATTTGCACAGTATAGGCCTAAAGTACCCCTATTAACCTATTTTCCGTCACGGAGTCACCCGGGTGACTCAGTGACGGAAATTATTTCTTGTATAAATGAGCATAAAAATGGTGGATTTTTGCATTAGAACATTAGAGGGAGTGGGTAGGACACAGGAAAACCAGAGATAACTTAAATATATTGGGTATTAACAATTTTATGAAGGTTTAAATTTTCATCAGGGTGGCTGGTGACTCCGTGACCAATATTCCGGGTGACTCCGTGACGGAAAAAATGTATCCCAATAGACATATTGTCCTGGAGGCAAGATTATTGGATATTTTTCAAAATTTCTTTTTTCCAGCAGAAGACACAAGAGTTACCTCACAATCTGGGATACAATAGAGACTGTGTGGATCTTCTTTATTTACTTTATAGAGGTATCAACCTGAAATGACATTTGAATATTTTGCTCACAAAACACACTTAAATGACTGTGGAGAAAAAAATACGGAACATATCTAGTGAAATCCTCGTGAATCAATTGACTATACCATAGACCTAATAGAAAATGATATTAGGAATAAGCTGTCACTGCCTCAGTACACATGCGAGGCATGTAAAACATGTCATTTTTAGCGTTTTTGAGGTTTTTAGGGTTTTTTGGGCCTTTGGAGGGCCAGAAAACGAAAAATATTGGGCCAATACACAAAAAAATAGAGATTTCATGAATTATTAGGATGTTTTTTCACATATACCAAAAATTTGAATAAATTGGTGCAAAACTGGTTATTCTGTAGGGGTATAAGCCTGAAAAGGGCCAGAAATAGCCAAAACAACATAAGTGGGGAGTTTATGCCACTGTATACTACTGCTTAGCTATAGTAACTTCCAACAGTATGCGCTCCATATGAGTGGGGGTAGACCCCTCAATTCGACACGGCAACATGGTCTTTTCTTAAAATCCACATGTGACATGGGGCCTAGTGATATGTGACAGGAGCCTTAAAAAGTAAGTGACATGGGACATTGAGATTTCTTAAAATCGACATGAGCATTTTTAAGCGACATGGACATGCAACATGGCCATTTCTTAAAATCGACATGCGACATGGGGACCCCGCCATCTATACCCCCATATGAGATATGCGTCGGGAGATGTGACAAGGGGTGTCATGGAGTAGTTTATATGAATGGTTGATACAGTCTAACGCAGCACAGTCAATTTGTGTCGTCAGTGATTTGATCATACCCTCCAAACAGAACTAAAAAATAACACAAGTTAGTATCTTGTGTATTTCGCAGGAAAAGCACAAGCTGTATACTGTAAACGTAGATATTTTCGCGCTGTACATATTTTCGCGATTTTCGCGATTTTTAAAAATCGCGAAAATATGTACAGAGCGAATATTTATCCATTATAGGCATACTACTACCATATTCCAAAAATCGCGAATTTAAATACTCGCGAAGATGCGCTTTTTAGCAAAATCGCGAAAATTTATACACACGAAAATATGTACGTTTACAGTATATAGGTCCTAGTCGGGACTGGAGCTGGTTGCGGCAGCCATCACTGATAAGAGCTGATAAGACTGTCACTAGTCTGTCCCCTGTTTGTCCCCTTTTTGTACCCATAGTGGGATGTCCTATCAGTTGGTTCAACAGCAACCAGCGAAATATAAAATGGCGGACCCACAGGGTATAGCTCCAGATTCCTACATATATATTCTGGAGATTCTAGTGCATGTTCCTAGACTGGCACGGCAATGTGTCTTTCCTCGAGCAAATAGCAAGAGATTTCACAAGTACCGTAAATTGCCGCGTACTACCCGCATCTCACGTACTACCCGCACCCCCAACTCAGGGGAATCCTATAACCCGTTTTTGAATTTGAAAATGTCTATTTTAGTACTGTTCTATAGTTATAAAAACCCTCGTATATATAATTCGCACCCTATATGGGCATGTTTGGTATCAAATGAAAGCTGAGTCGGGCTCGTGTACACCCCGCGGGTAGTCTCTTTACGGTATATAACATAAGAACTTTTTTTTTTGAAAAGGTTTATTGATTCCAGCACGGTCAGTAAAAAATATTTACATAATTATTATACAATTAAATACTTCAAAAACATTGAAATATTCAGTTCCTTGTAATTGTTCCTTTTTGTATAAAAGTTCATCAGACACATAGAAGCACATTCTCTCAGGTTTGATCCTTACGAGTTGTAAAACATTGTCCGTTTTTCAATTCATAGAATCAGTTTTACCCTCAACTATAAGGTGATCTACTTTGGTTGACAGTTCATATTACTATCATAACACTACTATTACTACTTTAGCCACTTGGGAATATATGGCATATATATATAAGACCATAGTTTATATGTAACAATTTTTCGTGTACCTCTTGTTCGTTCATATGTAGAACACTGACTTGCAATTCGTGAGTTTCAAATAGCTAGAAATTCCCAGGAATATGACGCAAGGATATAAAGGGTGCGGGACAACTGAGCGATCAAGTACCAGGTCCAATGTTTATTCAGAAGAATGGGGAGTCTTGAAGTGTCATATTTCCTACACCTCCTTCCCCTATATATATTATTATTATTATTAAGATCCATGCTTTGTAGGTTTCAATTTGTGATTCTGGTGTTTGAACTTCTACAACGAGAAAGGAAGTGCATGCGGGAGTAGACAAGGTGGGTGTCTTTGGTTTGAAATACAGGTTCAGGCTACCCGACCCTACTTTGCAACACAGGGCCGACCCTGGACATTTTTATGCAATTTTGAATGCAAGTCGGCATTGAAGTTTGTGAGTCAATTTCTGGGTACTTTTCGGGCCAAAGTAAATGTAAAAAACATCTAAATTTAAAAAGAATCCGACCTACCCACCCTAGATTTCAGACCATGTAACATGAAACATGTTTTTTATTGGCCGTATTTCTACTCACTGTGCAGCAACATGTAAGTCTTAGAAGATGACGTTTGTCGTCATGATGCATTAATGCAGCCACAGGGACTGCATTGGTGCATCATGCCAACCCTTTGGGAGTGTATTAACTTTGTAATGTCGTCATGATGCTTGAATACAACACTGGTGAGTTACTCACCAGGGCTGCATCCATGCATCATTACTCCCAAGGGCATGATGCAGTCTATACGAAAAAAAATTCACCATGCAGGACATTCGGTCCTGCAGATTTTTCCCTTTGCAGGCCCGGCTCAATTTTTGCAGCCCCGGATATCGGAGTGCCGTCTTGCTATTTAAAACTGTTATATAAAGCATGTCTTTGTACTAACAATGATAATGAATAGGGTTTCCCTGTATATTACAATAATATTAACCATTTTAATATGTAAATTACTGAAGAATATTACAGAAAATATTCAAGCTTTCTGATTTATGCTGTAGAAACCTTAATAATGGTCCGATTTACAGGCCGTAAAAACATGGCACATAGGCAAGAATCTCTAGAATACAGCCAGTAGCCCTCTCTCTGCCGGACCGGCAGAGTTTTTGCCGGCTATAGCCGGTGTCCGGCGGGTTTTCGTATAGACTGATGATGCATTGAGGCACCATTCTGTCTTCATAGGGTTAACCACACTGTAAAAAAGATTCCGTTAAAATAACGGAGATTCACTGGAACCACTGGGTGCTGGACTATCTCCGTAAAAATAACGGTCACTGTTGTTTCAAGTTCACTGTAGTTTCAACGGTGAAAGTCCGGCACCCAGTGGTGCCAGTGAATCACAGTTATTGGGAATACGTAACATCACTGCCATTTTGATACAGTGCCTAAACAATAACTATAATGGTATTTTGTGTAATTCAATTCATCGTAGCTTCACCGTAAATGAATAAACTGTGTTTCACCCTACTGGATTACAGATATTCAAAGTAAAATTGATTGACTTTACACTGCTTAACAGTAATCACATGTAAGAACATTACATACTGCCTCATTGGGCCATAAAGCCCACTTATTCTCTTCCAAATTATGTCTAACAACCATCATTAAAACTAACCAATGGTAGAGGGACTGACCAATTACATCTTGGTCAATCTCTCATCCTATTCCCACCCCCACTAAGGTAGGTGGTAGTTCTCCGGTTAACGGGTTATTATATATTACATATGAATGCTGTGGAGTGCAAGAAATACAATCTATAATGGTTATGTATCTCCTCAGGATAAAAATAAATGAATTAACAACAACAACAACATTTATGATGATCCACTGTAAAACTGTACATTGATTCTGTATATATTCAACGGAATATTTTTACAGTGCATCTGATGGCGAGACTCAGCACAGAAGAGGAGACTGCACGGGTGCACCCTACTAGTACATGATCTCCTGCTTCAAGAACGAATTTTCAGTTGAAAACCGTTGCCAATAAAAGCCTAGAGACATGTCTTTTGTCTCTGGAGACAAATATACGCTTTGTAAGAAGGATTCCTCACATCCACTGCTTTCCTGGGGGGGGGGGGGGGGGGGCACTTAGTATATTTTGTATATACATGTGTGCGGCTGGGAAGGCTACTTTTTCTTCAGAATCGCCCTAACAAGGGTCTATTTTTCACAAAAATGTCCGGGTTTTCACCAATATTTGCCAGTTTTCACCAAAAATATCACAGTTTTCTACAAAATCCGCTGCATGAGGGTAATTTTTCAGCAGATTTACACAAACATGGTCTATGTTATCGCTTTTTATCCCCAAACCTAGGCCCTTTTGGCCAAAAATGCCCTAACAAGGGTAACTTTTGGGCTATTTTATCGCTTTTTTACCGAAACCTAGGCACTTTTGACCAAAAATGCCCTAACAAGGGTAACTTTTTGGCATCAAAATCACCCTAACAAGGGTAAGGGTTGTCAGAGGTCCAGCCGCACACCCCTGTCAAAAAGAATTCAAGTGCCCCCCCCCAGGACTGCTTTATACACCCTTGGTGCATGGTTTCTATTCTTTACATTCACACCTTAGTTAACGGCTTCAACAAACTCAAGCTATGGAGAATATAAATCACACGATTAACTCTCAAAAAAACGCCCCATGTATACACAGTGTATGGTGAATTTTGTCATCAAATTAAATATCAAAATATCAAACTGCAACTAAAACTTACTAGCTTTTCGATACATGAATTATGACCGACATACTGTAGGGGTCACGGAAAACTTCTTTGGATCGGCCGGGAATTGAACCACAGACCTCTCGCACCGGTGACAAGCGTGCTAACCGTTACAGTACCAACCCTTGTCTGACTTTAAAAAAACATTTTGGATGTTTAAAACAACAAACCATTGACAAAGCTCCATTTCAAAAATAATCTTTGTTTTGATTAACGTTCTGTAAATTATAGCTGTGAACTTTAGTTAGAACAGATCAGGTAAAAGTCAAAGTGTGCACAGGATGGGGTTAGGAGCAAGTGCAGTAGCTGCACAGTATTAAAGGAGGTTAGCAGGGCAATATTTTTTTTCCTTTGTCCTTGTAGCCTACTTGAAATGTATATATGCTTATATTTACATATCAGTAATAATACTTCATTTTTTGAGTAGGTTTATTGGTCTAATTCAGCTGCATTACAACAGTAATACATGTACCTTCTTTACAAAGCCGAGACTCCAGGACCTTCTGTGTGTGGGTTTACAGTGGGTGAGTGTAGTCGAACAGTATGTAGTACTGGAAACCAAAAACACTACCTTTTGTACTGCGAATCTACAGTATATCTCGCTGTGCAGCTACACTAGAGTCCCAGGCGTCTAGGCCCAAACACCCATCAGGTGGAAGACTGGACCAGCCTGACCCGTATTTCCAGGCAGCCTGTTAATGCAGGCTGCCCAGCCTGGTTTAGCAGGCCGGGAGTCTTTACAGGCAGGGTGTTATGTCAGGTTGGCACACTCTCCCAGCATATCAGCCTGGTATAGCAGGCTGGGGCTCAGGCTTTCACACCCTCTCCCAGCAGATACAGCTACTATACCCTGCTCTGTGTGTGCCAAACCAAACAAAATATGGATTTAATCTGGCAATTACTCATTAATGCAACGGACCATGTACTTAATGCATCCATAGGGTGGTAGGTAACATGTTGATTTATATACTCAAGGGAGCTTTATTTTTCGCAAATATCATATAAAAATCGCAAATGTCATTATATAAAAGCTATGCTAAAGACACAGTGCTTTAGCAGAACGACCCTGTACACTAGGCTGAGTGACCTGTAAAAACAGGCTGGGTGTGTTATGCAGGCTGTGCTGTAAGTTCAGGCAGTCTTCCACCATAGTCTGCCCATAGCCCCAGGGCACATAGCCCAAGGAATATGGCCCCATGGGCACTTGGCCCCTCACTACATTTGGCCCCAGGATAGTTGGCCCCCATAGTATATTGCGGAGCATGTTCCTGCACTTATAAAAAAAAGTTAGCCATCACTCATTATATGTTCGTCATATTAGCAATATTAGGTTAAATAAATGCAATATGTTCATCATATGTTCATCATATGTTCATCATATGTTCATCATATGTTCATCATATGTTCATCATATGTTCATCATATGTTCATCATATGTTCATCATATGTTCATCATATGTTCATCATATGTTCATCATATGTTCATCATATGTTCATCATATGTTCATCATATGTTCATCATATGTTCATCATATGTTCATCATATGTTCATCATATGTTCATCATATGTTCATCATATTTATGTTTGTCATATGTTTGTCATATGTTCGTCATAATTATGTTCGTCATATGTTTGTCATATGTTCGTCATATGTACATCATATGTTCATCATATTATGTTCATCATATGTTCGTCAAATGTTCATCATATGTTCATCATAATTATGTTCATCATAATTATGTTCATCATAATTATGTTCATCATGTGTTCGTCATATGTCCGTCATATGTCCATCATATGTTCATCATAATTATGTTCGTCATATGTTCGTCATATGTCCGTCATATGTTCGTCATATGTTCGTCATATGTTCGTCATATGTTCGTCATATGTTCGTCATATGTTCGTCATATGGTCGTCATATGGTCGTCATATGTTCATCATATGTTCGTCATATGTTTGTCAGTTTGTCATATGTTTGTAGTGGAGGTGAGGAGATGGTAGTGGACGTGAGGAGATGATGTTGGATGGGAGGACCAACACATATCAACATGGATCCACACAGGGGAGAAACCTCTCCACACAGGGGAGAAACCTCTCCACACAGGGGAGAAACCTCTCCACACAGGGGGGAAACCTCTCCACACAGGGGAGAAACCTCTCCACACAGGGGAGAAACCTCTCCACACAGGGGAGAAACCTCTCCACACAGGGGAGAAACCTCTCCACACAGGGGAGAAACCTCCCCACACAGGGGAGAAACCTCCCCACACAGGGGAGAAACCTCTCCACACAGGGGAGAAACCTCTCCACACAGGGGAGAAACCTCTCCACACAGGGGAGAAACCTCTCCACACAGGGGAGAAACCTCTCCACACAGGGGAGAAACCTCCCCACACAGGGGAGAAACCTCCCCACACAGGGGAGAAACCTCTCCACACAGGGGAGAAACCTCTCCACACAGGGGAGAAACCTCTCCACACAGGGGAGAAACCTCCCCCGTGCTTTCCCTGACTTACCCTGACCTCCCTTCCCCATTCCCCAACTTCCCCATCCCATTCCCCGACCTCCCCTTTCCTTTCCTGAGATTTCCAGTGATTTCCCCAACCTCCCTTGCTAATTCTCTGACCTCCCCTGCTCATTAAATGTATCACAATAAATATCAAAAAAAAATATGAAAAATAATTTTGGACCTCAATCAGAAAGAAAATGACGAACATATGATGAACATGTGACGAACATATCTTAAAAGCATGAGAGAGCAGGAAAAGGCACAACAGCCGTGCCACCATTAAGAGAGGGTCCAATAATCCTGAGGCCATGTATGTTGTGGGGCCAAATGTGTCTGGGGCCATGTGTGTCTGGGGCCATGTGTGTCCGGGGCCATGTGTGTCCGGGGCCATGTGTGTCTGGGGCCAGGTGTGTCTGGGGCCATGTGTGTTATGGGGCCATGTGTGTCCGGGGCCATGTGTGTCTGGGGCCATGTGTGTCCGGGGCCATGTGTGTCCGGGGCCATGTGTGTCCGGGCCATGTGTGTCCGGGGCCATGTGTGTCTGGGGCCATGTGTGTCTGGGGCCATGTGTGTCCGGGGCCATGTGTGTCTGGGGCCATGTGTGTCTGGGGCCATGTGTGTCTGGGGCCATGTGTGTCCGGGGCCATGTGTGTCTGGGGCCATGTGTGTCTGGGGCCATGTGTGTCTGGGGCCATGTGTGTCTGGGGCCATGTGTGTCCGGGGCCATGTGTGTCTGGGGCCATGTGTGTCCGGGCCATGTGAGTCCGGGGCCATGTGTGTCCGGGGCCATGTATAGATTACTTCATACTGAATTGAGGAATATGGTGCAGTTTCTCTGGAATATGAGTTCCTGAATCTAACGTGTTAAATGATGTTTACCCATATCTAAACATCAAAGAGTCTGAACGCTTTACGTAGCCATGAGACGCTGCCTCCTCACTCCCCAGGAGCGCGCCTTTACCTTAATATACCCTTTGGGCCATTAATACACCTACCCTAGCTGTATTCATGCATCAATCCGACCCTGCAGCCCTGTCTACCCAGCTAACAAATATACGTTAATTTATGTCAAAATAACGTTTTTAACGTTATATAACTTTTTGCCACAATATGGAGCCGTAGAGGAACGTCATATAACGTTGTATAACGGCAGGGCTGGGCATTTTGTGATATGCTGGAGCAAACCTAGGAATCTTTGGGGCAAAGTATTTCATACGTATCCACATTGACCAGACGTGTATGTGGTGTGCCCCCCCCCCCCCAAAAAAAAAAAAACCCACCAAAAAAAAGCCCCCCAAAAATAACAACCATCTTCTTGACGTGAATTTCAGGTGTGTAATAAAAAAGAATTTTGATTTCTGTCTTTAGTTTGCTGAGGGGTTTAGGGGGAGTAGTGTACTGGGAACACTGGGAGAGGAAATCTATTGAAATAGCCCTAACTTTGGTTCTAATTGGAATATTTACAAAATTCTTTCAGCTTGAGAAAGCCCAGACTCTCCCTGATGTCCTTTTTTCAAGACCCCTGTCGCACATTTATTGCGACATTGCGACAGCTGCCCAGCCCTGATTATTTAACGTTTTTTGTTAACTTGTTCTGGGCTAGCTCATCATGCATCATGCCTGCAAACATCACAATGCATTAAGCTGTTAAATCACTGAGCATGTGACATTAACCCTCAAAGGATGCATGTTGTGAGAAGACATTTGTCCTAATAATGCTCCAATGCAGCCCTGGCGAGTGACTCGCTGGGGCTACATTGGAGATTAATCCTGCAGAACCTACAGAAGGGTCGTCATGGCGACAAAGGACATGATGCATTAATGCATTATGTCGTCCTTAAATGGTAAAGAGGTTGATTTAGGTTGAGTCTTCCACATTACACACATAATAGCATCATACAGGTGTCGGAGTATAAATAGAACATGGCCTTTCTAACATTGTAACCAACAACCCAACAACCTGTCTACACCACCCCCTCACTACCCCCAGGCCCTCTATAGGTATACCTTACCCGCTGCATAGTGCTGCATAAGGGAGTGTTCATTTATTGATTACAGTGGGGGTGGTGAGATTTTTTTCATTTCCAGACCCCCCCCCCCCCCCCGCGAGAGTCAAAAACCCGTCTAAGTGACAAGGAAGCGGGTCTTTTAGCCGGAGATAGAAGACCCACTTAGCTTGTGCCAGCCCAAAACCCGACATTTGCCAGCTCCAGATTCTATTTGTGGGATGGTAAGCTGATAGGTTAGACAACCTTTGACTCGTTTATTTTATGACAGTCACTGGAGTCTGGAGACAAGTTTACTTTTTCAGTGCAGGTAGCATTCCTGCACCATGCTTATGTAAGTTAAACATATGGAAGGTGTCCGTCCCATCAAAGGGAAGAGGTCCATGCAAAGCTACAAATAGCACTAGGCCTCAACAGGCCTCTTTTATATCATGTTTGAGATGTATTTATGGCGGTATCTAACACAGTCGTCCTCCAAACTCACCATGTCAATCTGCATCAGGACCAACTCTAAATGTACTTTAGCTGTTGATGGAAATATTTCATGTACAGATAATGAATAAGACTTTAATAACCCTTTAAGGACAGTTGTCGCTAAAAGATTTGTCGTCATGATGCACCAAAGCAGCCCTGGGGAGTGACTTGCTGGTGCTGCATTGATGCATCATGCCAAACCTACGAGAGTGTCTCAAACCCATAGGGTCAGCGCGATGCTTGAATGTATCCTTAGTGAATTACTTGCCAGAGCTGCATTGATGCATCATGATGACCAAGTACATGATGCATTAAGGCATCATCAGGGTTAGATGCACTTTAGATGTCGATGGAAATATTTCATGTACAGATAATGATATAAAGGTTCTCATCCCTCTGAGGGGGCGTGAGGGTGGACGTCCTTATATCTTATGTCATGTGCTCATTTTGAATAAAGGTTGTTCTCAATATTTGGTGCCTATAGCCTGGACTCCACTAGGGCGACACCTAGCGATCTTTTTAATGTTTTCTTCTGGTACATTTCGCCCATTTCGGCCCATTTTACGGCATAATTGCCCTGATTGTTGCCCTCCTCCTGGCAACACCCAGGCGAAATGAGGCGAAATGCGGCCATCTTTTCTAGAACAAAGGATTAAAAGAACGCCATGTTTCGCCCTAGCGGAGCTCGGGCTTATGAGTCAAATATACTAAAACAAAAAATCTAACCATGGATCCATCAATGTCAAAAAATAGATCATAAAAACACGGGGGAGTTGCAGAATGATCCAGAACCACTTTGTCGTTAAGGTTGGTTGGAATTTGGTTAACCCGTTAAGAGTTGCATGATGCTTTAATGCATCATGCCCTTTGTCACGATGCATGAATGCAGCCCTGGCGAGTAATTCTTGTAACTGGGGCTGAATTCATTTGCACCATGCTGACCCTATGGGGTTGATAGTGTCCCAAAGGGTTGGCATGATGCACCAATACAGCACCGGCGAGTTACTCACAAGGGCTGCATTGGTGCATTATGATGACAAATTAAATCTTTCAGTCATCATTAAACCCATTGTCCTATGGCTTTGGTCGTTATGATGCATAAATGCAGCCCTGGTGAGTCACCAGTACCCGGGCCGCTTTCATGCATCCTACTAACAGAAAGAGGTTGATACAATACTGAATGGTCGGCATGATGCATGAATGCTTTCATGTATCATGATGACCATGGATATCATAACAATAGGCTGATATATATGCTAATGTGACCGTGATATTCTCTGCAACTTCTGAATGCAATAAGCATGAAGCACATGGACTTCTTGTGCAAATGTCAGGTGCTTATTTATTTTTAATAAAAGGGCACCTAACATCTGTCCATGCGGATCGCTTCCCTCCGTCAGATCTCTAATCAGGACCAAGCCGTTAATACCCAAATGAAATCTAAGATTTTGGGACCATTTACCATATTCACCAGAACATAGTAGTGTAACGTTCGCGGAAAAACTGTCTAGAGAAAGTGGGACTCGAACCCACGACCTCCTGACTCCGGAGCCAAGTGCTTTACCACTGACCTACTTCCCCGTCTGACAATCTAACCGCTCAATACGTTACTGGGTCGGTTCGGTGCGCGGAAGGGGGTGGTAACCACTTCCCTTACAGTAGAAATATATACTGCCTTAATGCACGCACTGGTCTGCGCTTATTCATTTCAAATCCCTGTTAGCCCCTACGCTTATACGGGGACCTACACTTATATTTTGTGATATCATTACTAATGATGGCCCGATATGACTATTAAAGTACTTTTAGAAAGATTTTAGTTTTTAGGCGGCTAGACATGAGCTTAAAGTGACATGGTTCGATGATTAGCACTCAAAAATCAATTTGGTTAAAAATGAACAAGAATCCCAGGTAACATAAGTACATTGGGCCAAGATTGGGCCAATATACCACTTAAAATTAGGCCAATAATGGCATTTTGATATTGGCCCACCGCTGGTTTGACCGCTGGCCCAGTAATGGCCCATGCCCGGATAAAGGGATATTGATTTCATGTTGGCCCAATGTTGGGCCACCATCAAAATGTTTTTACATTATTCCAAGGTTAGAAATGAGACATCGGACCAACCTTGTAATACATGTCGCCCCAACATTTAATTTTCAATATAGGACCACTGCAACAATCACTGATATTGAACAATATTACTTTTATGTGTATAATTGAATGTGCAAGCATACTTAAGACATGACTCTCAAGAATCATCAGTTTAGTTAAAAGCCATTTCTGTCTTTTTAATCCATCTTGATCTCTATCCCGTAATGGTTAGAATTGATACAAACTGTATACTAACATTTAGGACTTATCTAACTCCATTACCCACACATGAGGTGTCTTCAAGTTACTTTTGACAAATTCCCACGGGTGTCATGCAGTAAATGGCACTTTTAGATATCAAATTTCATCCATGAACTTCCTCTGACCTTTAAACATGTAGAGGGCACTAGGGATCACGTTTATAACCCAATATGAGGGCAAAGTAGGAGCCATCCTGTAAGAAATTCTACAGGCAACATTGAATCCCCCTGGTGTAGAATACAGCCAATATTGGACAAGTGTAGATAGAGTTGATGTTGGTCCAACATCAGAAATAATATGATGGCCCTGAAGTGTCCCAGCACTCGGCCAATACGGGGTCAATATCAACGATATCAACCATGGACCAGCTCTGGGCCAGCGGTCAACCCAGCGATGGCCCATTATCAGTATTGCCAGAGGTGGGCCATCATTGTAATTTGTATGTTGAACCAATGTATGCATTGCTTACAATGGGCCATTGTTGGTATAACGATTGCGATGGAGTCAATCATTGCCGACATTGGCCCAATATACCCTTGCTACCTGGGATGTTCAATATGGCCATACTACATAACCAACCGTAAAACCTCGCGTATAAGCCGCGGCTAGTACGCGAATCAGATCTCTGGTGCGGCTTATAGGATCGGCACAGGGTCCAGGTGCGGCTTATACGCGAGTTTTTGCTCCTATAGTACAGTACTAAAGCCACCCTATTCAGATCGCTGGTGCGGCTTATAGGATCGGCCCAAAGTCGGGTTAGCGGCTTATACGCGAGTTAGGCTTATACACGAGGTTTTACGGTACCTATTTTATTGAACATTATTTGCCATAATTTAGCTTAGAATTCAGTCAATTTTCAGTTTTCTACTCAATTTAACACTTTTGGAGTGCACGCTATAATTCCCCCCATTGAAAATACACTGTAAAACACTGTACCTGGGTCATGTCGGACCTGCTAAATGGGTTCCCATTGTCCCTAGATGGCATTCTATTGTTCCCTATCCTCCAAATATGATGTTGTACTAACATTTGGAGTACATTTAAGTAGGATTTAAAAAATGGAAAAAATCAGACCATGTCACTTTAAAGGATACTTGTGTGTATTTGAGACCCCTGCGCTAAAACAAGCTATTGTGATAACTGTATCAAGGCTTCATACCCATCTGATTGGCTGCATTTTAAAACCAACATTACAATAGAAAGTCTTAAAACACTATGCATGTAATTGTATAAGCACGTTGTCCTACCTTCTATAAATAACGTCAGATTCTAAGTACATCAGAATGTTGTTAATTAACACTAAGACTATCTGTATCTATAGCATTGAGTTGGGGTTCTTCAAGCTCCTCCGTTATAACACAAACGCTGCAGCTGGGACAGCTTTTTGTCTAACCCTGAGCCTCCACCTACACCCAGGCAAATATGAGCGTCAGCCAATGTCGCCATTAGCACTCTCAGACAAGGGTCAGGCACTGCTGGACTATAACAGATGGGTCAAGGGCCATTCTAGTGAGGGTCAGGCCATGCTGGACCTTCATCTAGAGCTTCTACTCACCCAAAATTGCTTGAGAGTCTGGCCATGCTGGATCCTCATGCCAGAGTCTGGCAATGCTGAACTGTGGGGAGAGTCTCTTTCAGCCTGCAAGAGTCCAGCATTGTCAGACTCTGGCATGAGGATCCAGCATGGCCAGACTCTCAAGCAATTTCAGCCTGTTATTAAAGGTCCAGCTTCATGTTAACCCTGTAAGGACGGCATGACGCCTCAAGGCTTCATGCTAACCCTGTAAGGACGGCATGATGCCTCAAGGCTTTATGTTAACCTCCTAAGGACGGCATGACGCCTCAAGGCTTCATGCTAACCCTGTAAGGACGGCATGACGCCTCAAGGCTTTATGTTAACCCTGTAAGGACGGCATGACGCCTCGAGGCTTCATGTTAACCCTGTAAGGACGGCATGACGCCTCAAGGCTTCATGTTAACCCTGTAAGGACGGCATGACGCCTCAAGGCTTCATGCTAACCCTGTAAGGACGGCATGACGCCTCAAGGCTTCATGCTAACCCTGTAAGGACGGCATGACGCCTCAAGGCTTCATGTTAACCCTGTAAGGACGGCATGACGCCTCAAGGCTTCATGCTAACCCTGTAAGGACGGCATGACGCCTCAAGGCCTGATGTTAACCCTGTAAGGACGGCATGACGCCTCAAGGCCTGATGTTAACCCTGTAAGGACAGCATGATGCCTCAAGGCTTCATGTTAACCTCCTAAGGATGGCATGACGCCTCAAGGCTTCATGTTAACCCTGTAAGGACGGCATGACGCCTCAAGGCTTTATGTTAACCCTGTAAGTGGTGCCTCATAGCGGATCAAACTGTCTAGACCAACTGTATACATTATTGGATCCTGTGAATTACCCAAGACTTGAATAGAGGAGTCTGGGCTATAGAGGGTTTAAGTAGCTGTATCAGATTTTTCTTTTGATTCTAAACTTTAGTAGACCCCTCATAGCATGATCTAGGTTTACAAACACCTCATATCAGGAGATTCTCAGGACAATTTTCTTTCAGATAGTGTATAGTATAGAATGCAGGATTTTGTGATAGTATTTATGTATTTGTTGGTCACACTTCAGAAATGTTCCAAAACTCAAACAATTTTTCTTAAAACTCCCCCTTTCTTGCTGCATGGATCTACAACTTTAAGGTAAGCCCCGGGCACCCGGAGCCGGGAGCCGTGTGACGTTTATAAATACCACGGTGTGAGTTGTAGCAGATAAACGAGGCTCTGTAATGTCAGAGTTGAGGCTGCGACCCGCGCTACGGCGTGAAACACCTCAACCCTGAGTTAACACTTTAACCCTATACAATAGTGCAGGCAATACAGGGCAAATACGCACCAACATTGGCACATCTGGCAGCAAGCATGAAACTTTGTCCATAAGAGGTTTTCAACGTGCTGAATCCATTTCTAAGTGGAAACATGATTTTCGAGTAACGTTTCTACTTCTAGAATTGGTGTTGAAAATAAAACGTGTTTATTAATCAAATAATTCCATGAAAATTTCAAATGTATTCTAAAAGACGATGAAAAGCTCCAAAGACACTTAGATTAGATTATGCCCATGTATAGTTATCACATTGCGTCGCCCTAGCAGAAAGCTGTGATTAATCCTACTTACCTTTTCATAACCATTGTCTATCTATTTTAAACCACAGCTGTGAGGTTATGTTAGGGTATACAATATACCCAAAGTACGAAGGCCTTTTTCTTACCCCTCCGGTGTGGTTTAAACTCATATAAACGGCTTTCTAACCTCCATGCATGTCGCATGATGCATTAAAACATGATGGCATAATGCGTTAACCCTTTAAGGACGGATGTCACTAATAGACGACATTTGTCATCATGATGCACCAATGCAGCCCCGGCCAGTAACTTGCCAGTGTTACATTGATGCATCATGCTGACCCTTCGGGGATGTCTCAACCATGTAGGGTCGGCATGATGCTTGAATACTGCGCTGGCGAGTCACTCGCCAGGGCTGTATTCATGCATCATGATGCCCAAGGGCATGATGCATTAAAGCACTATGCTACCCTTAAAGGGTTAATACGCCATGCCCTTTGTTGACATGATGCAAGAGTGTAGCCCTGGTGAGTTACTCACTATGGGGTCGATAGTGTCCCGAAGAGTCGGCATGATGCACCAATGCAGCACCGGCAAGCTACTTGAGGGCTGCATAGGTGCATCATGACGGCAAATTACATTTCTTAGCAACATTCGGTCCTTCAAGAGTTACGTGACGCACCGTGCTACAATATGATATGGCCGTTGTCATCATGATGCATAAATGCAGCCCTGGTCAGTCATGACCACCAGTGCCTTCAAGCATCATGACGACTCTTTTAAGAGTGTATCAGTCCGGTAGTGCCGGCATGGTAGCAGCAGCACTGGCGAGTTACTCACCTGTGCTGCATTCATGAATCATCACGACAAAGGGCATGATGCATTATGGCACCATGCTGTCCTTAAAGGGTTAACTATCTGTTAACATTAATTCCTGCCCTAAAGGTTGAAGAGGCCAGGAGGCTCCTTCAGAAGACGTCACGAGTTGTGGGCTCCTTTCCTTTTAGGGTTTATAGTGGACTTTTTTTCCTAAAGACTGACGAATCCGTTCTGAAAGAGCCTCCTGAGGAACAAACGAACAAAACGGTGAAAACCTCTGGTTATGATGGATATGACATTAACTGCAGCCGTCCTATTATCTGGTATTTTGCATTGGATATTCAGTCTTTTAAATCCATGTTTTATTGGGTTCAGCTAATACAAGTACAATACATGCATCATGCGTACAGCAGCTGCGTGTTGCAGCTTCTACACTGGGCCCCTTTCTTCACATAATCCATAAAAGAATTCATAACATCACAATACGGCGTCCATAATGTGTTATAAATTGTACATAAATCCCTGAGTAAGATTGTTACCTCTTATATGAAGGTGGTTTATCTAATAGTAAGGCAAGGTAATGAAATAATGGAATATGTCCTAAGTGAACCTATTTTCCTTTATCCCATTTCTTTACATAAACATATTCCTTATAATTCCTCTTGATGAAGCATTGACTTTAGCTCTTCACACTGCAGCAAGGTGTTTTAATAAACTACACTCAAAAAGTAAACTTGTCTCCAGACTCTTCAAAGTGACGGTCAATAAACATCAAATAAACGAGTCAAAAACTCATCCAAGTGATAAGGAATTGGGTCTTCTAGCTGGAGATTAAAGACCCACTTGGCATGTGCCAGCCCAAAACCCGATGTTTGCCAGCTCCAGATTCTATCTGTGGGATGGTAACATGATAGTTTAGACAACTTTTGACTCGTTTATTTTATGATAGTCACTTCAACGAATCTGGAGACAAGTTTACTTTTTCAGTGTACCCCCTTTATCGGAATCTATATTTTATGTAAGCACCACATATTGACACACAAATACCCTCGTCAATTGCGAATATTGATGAAAATGACAGGAGGCTCTTTCAGAACCAACTCGTCAGTCGTCATATTGTGATTTTCGTAAATATTGCAATATTGGCAATTGAGGGTATTTGTAGCTGGCAAAATGTGGTATTTACATTGATCTTCTAAAGATTTGTATAGGAAATATTGTGAAAGAAATTTTACTAGTGGTCGTCAAACAGGTTTCTCCATGTAACCAGTTTCCTACGACCACGTCAGTTGTTCTGAATGAGCTTCCAGAAGGGTCTTTCAGAACAGATTTGTTAGTCGTCATAATGGGATTATTGTGAATATTGCAATATTTGCAAATGACGAGAGTATATGTATCTGGCAATATGTGGTGTTTTACTTCTTTTTTTTCTACAGGAATTCGTATGGAGCGTATAACTAGTGGTCCCCAGGCAATTTCATTACGTCAAAATTTGCTACGAAATTTGCTACAAAATTCTGAAAGACCACCCTGATAAATCTGTTCTAAAAGACTACCCTGAAACCTAAACAATCAGGTATATCTATAACGATGTAAATCAGATGCTGTGAATCAGAATTAAATGGAAATTAATTAAATTGATATTAATTATTTGATACAATGCAATTATGAATGCTACAGCCATCATTTTTGGCAAAATGGGGATTGAAATTTGGCATATAGATTAGTGCTGCATTTATACACAACACTAACTTTATGGGGTTAAGACACTTCCGGAGGCTCTTGCAAAACAACTGACGTGATCGTAGGCAAATGATGACGTGACGAAACCTTGACGACCACTAGTAAAATTTCTTTCACAAGATTTCCTATATCTATAGAAAATTAATGTAAATACCACATTTTGCCTCGTCAATTGAAAATATTGCAAAAATCTCATTATGACGACTAACGAATCTGTTCTGAAAGACCCTCCTGGAGGGTCAGCATGATGTACCAATGCAGCACCAACGATTTGCACACCTGGGCTGCATTGGTGCATCATGACAACAAACATGATATTTCAGCAACATGCCGTCCTTACAGGGTTGAAGCGGTCTCCTTCCGCGGCTCCCCCTACAGGGGGTTCCGGTAATTAGTCAGTTAACCACTTCCGGGAGTTAATTAGTCCGCTGTGATAACGAGGTCTAAGCAGCCTCCAGCAATCTCCAAGCAGAGTCTTCCATCCGCTTCTACCAGCACTATACACAAAAGTAAATTGTCTCCAGACTCGTCTAAATTACTGTCATAGAATATACGAGTTTAAAGTGGGTATATCCGATTTGAAACAAAATTTTAGATCCTATATAAATATGTTCCAAATACTGTAAAAATGTATTATTTATGGGCTGGGGCAAATTAAGATGGTATCCATGGGCAGTAACAGCTCAGAAGTTGAATAGATCTAATAAATCTCCTTTAGCAAATATGACGATAAGAGGTTAAGTAGTTTTGGGTGACTGAATATTTATTGCGTGTAGACCTATACATCAAACAATATACAGTACTCCAGCCAAAGTGAACGCCATAAACAATGGAACAAGTCTGAATCTGGAGCTGGCAAATAAGGGGTTATGGGCTGGAACATGCCATGTAGGTCTTCTATCTGACAACTCTAGGTAGAAGACCCGCTTCCTTGTCACTTAGAGGAATCTGGAGACGGGTTTGTGGGATGGTAACCTGATAAGTTAAACAACCTTTAACTCTCATTTTATTTCATGACAGCCACTTATAGGAGAGTCTAGAGACAAGTTTACTTTTTCAGTGTACGTCCTTCTCTGCCAAAGGGTAGCGATCCCCCTGAAAACTTGCCCATACGCTATGCTTTTAAAATATTGATTTCATTATACAACTATGAATCGATTCAAATTTCTAGAAAAAGGCATGAACAAACGTGGTTTAAAATAAGGGAAAATTGGCCGTGTTTTTGTGGTAGAAATTTGTGGATTTTCCCAAGAACTATATTGGGGAAGGGGTGTTATTCGGATAGGAGAGCAGCCAAGTAGTACCCCTTTACTCATTTCTTCCACACAAGATTTGCTGATACCTGGGCCTTTTGGCAGAGTCTTAATAGAGACTGTGCTGGGAGAGTGGTAGGACAGTCGTAGCGGCAGAGGGCGTACCCTTCACCTGGACGAGTGGTGTAGGCAGGTAATAGTATAAACGGTGTAAGGCTGTGTCCCACGAACATGGGCCAATGTTTTCGTTCATGAAGGGGTGCAATCTATGACCGGGTGCAATCTATGACTGGGTGCAACCTATGACCAGGTGTAATCTATGACCGGGTGCAATCTATGACCGGGTGTAATCTATGACCGGGTGCAATTTATGACTGGGTGCAATCTATGACCGGGTGCAATCTATGACCGAGTGCAATCTATGACCGGGTGCAATCTATAACTGGGCGCGAACTATGACCGGCTTGAAAGTAAACGGTTTATTTAGGGCAGATGTAGATATAAATTGAAATAAAATGAGTGATATAAAGTCTTAAAACATCCATTAACATTTTCCACCATTTATATCTTCAGATGCCTTAAATAAAGTGTTTTTTCCCAAACCGGTCATAGATTGCATCCAGTCATAGATTGCACTCGGTCATAGATTGCACCCGGTCATAGACAACAACAATGGCCCGATCTCATGAGACACAGTCATAAACGGTATAAACAGTCCGCCCCACAAAAAGTGGGAGATGACTTGAGGAGCATCTAAAGATGAAGTCCTCAGAACACCGACTGGCACAGTTCTGCTGCTGTCTGTGATTGGTGTTGTTGAGCCAGTGGAGCAGGGACAGGCGTGGGTAGAGTGAAGCAGATCTCCTGTATTGTATAAGCTCTGATGTCTCAAATAAGCCCCGGTCATGTGTAAGAACTGGGGTATAGGTGAATTGAAACCAATAGGCGCATTCAAATGGGCCTATATGGTATACGTGAATGCGTTGTTCCTGCCAGCCTTTTTTCTGTCTTGGTCACTGCCGCTCTCTCTCTCTCTCTCTCTCTCTCTCTCTCTCTCTCTCTCTCTGTCTCACTACAATTGTACACAATTCCTGTTACCAATTCTTGCTCAATTTACTTCTTGTCTCTGTGTCGCTCTTCTTAATCCCTGTCCTCTCTACGTGCTCCTCCCCTCCCGTCCACCTCCCTCTCCCTACTTTCTGTTTCTTGCTCTTTTCTGTCTCTGTCTCTCCCTCTTTCTTTCTCTCACCCTCTGTCCCTCCGTCTCTCTCCGTCTCCCACTCTCTGTCACTGTCTGTCTGTCTGTCTGTCTGTCTGTCTGTCTGTCTTTCTCTCATACTACAATTCCTGTTACCAATTCTTGCTCCATTTACGTTTGTCTGCGTGTCGCTCTTCTAAATCCCTGTCCTCCCCCCTCTCTCACCTTTCTCTTTCTCTCTCCCCTTCTCTTTTTCTCTATCTCCACCTCTCTCTCCCTATTTTCTGTTTCTTACTCTTTCTGTCTCTGTTTGAGTCTCTCTCCATCCCCTCCCCCCCCTCTCTCTCTCTCTCTCTCTCTCTCTCTCTCTCACTCACACACACACACACTCTAGCTGTCTCTCTCGTTGTGTATCCCTGTACTTCTTTGTGCACTCTTCCCCTTTTAATGTGTGTGTCTAGCATTCCGTCTACCACTGACACTTAAAACATGGAGAATCTGAAGTTAGGGATAAAAATAACAAATCTGAAAGACTCTACCGGTGTGGAATACCCCCTCCCCCTTTCACACAGTCATGTATACTATCCTTCACTTTAGCCTCATCCTCTCCCCCTCCGCTCCCCTCTCCCCCCCCTGCCCCTCCTCCTCTCCCCTCTCCATTTCCCCCTCTCCCCTTCCCCATCTCCCTCTCACCCCCCCCCCCTTCTCTCCCTCCCCATCCCCTCTGTCCTCTCCTCCCCACCCCCTCCCGCCCTGCCTGAGGTCCCCCACCTATACTATCCATGCACCTTCATTACCTCCCCCCCCGTCCCACTCCTCCCGTCTCCACCCACGCACCCCCCCCCCCCACCCTCAGGTATTCAGACCTTGAGCCGCTCAGCGCTAACATATCATTACACTCACCTGCCGACTCACCCCCCCCCCACCTCACCCCCTCACCACCCCACCCCCACACACCTCACCTACCCAGCCCCGCCTACCCATCCTCACACAGCAGCTTCAAATCCCCCCCCCCCCCGCCCCTCCCACCTCACCTGGCATTCTGTGGGATCAGTCATTCAGTAGTGAGTGGAAACAGGGGGAGGGGATTTTCTCATGATTATAAACTTTGACAACCCCTCCCCCTCCCTCAATTCTGATTTATAGCGAGGAGAAAAGAGGAGAGAAAATGCACTTAAAGCACGGGGCAGGGTTAAGGCAAAGGAGTTTACACCTTGGTTTTTTCACATACCCTCGCATGAGGTTAGTGCCCCTGCATGGGTAAAAAACGACACGTGCGACACGGCGACACGGCCCTTTTAAAAATCGACACGTGCGACACGGCCCTTTTAAATATCGACGGACACAAGCAAAAAGGGGATAAAAATCGACCCACAGTGATTTTTCTCTAAGTTCTTATATAGCTAAAATTCGACCCAGCAACACGCCCCTTTTGCTAAAAATCGACACGGCGACATGGTCAAAAGTTCGGGTACCCATGTAGAGGCACAGGTTAAGTAAGATAACCCCCTAACAACTGAGTTATGTAGTGATAACGATGCTATAAGGGCACCAGTTAGTCCGTCATTCCCCTCAGCCCCCAAGTTGACGATAAATGATGCGTCCCTAATACCAGGTCATCACATCTGCCTCACTGACCCCCCCCCCCCCCCACTAGCTCCCCCCCCCCCACACCCCATCTACCTTTCACCCCCCCCCCCCCCCACCACCACATGGCATCTCCACAAACCCTCCCACCCAGGGAATTGAAAGTGGCGGGGGGGGGGGGGGTGGAACAAGATGATACCGAGAAAAACATGTGGTGCCACAGGTTGTGGTGGATCAAAACATCACAGTGTGGTGTTTTGGTCAGGTAGGGGGGGGGGGGGTGGGGAGGAGGATCGTAGTATTCAGAGAGTTCCTGTAAGGGGGTCTGGAGGGAGGGGGTGTTGGAGGGTGGAGGGGGGGGGGTGTTGGAGGCTGGGGCGGGGGGGAGTTGGAGGCTGGGGGCGGGGGGTGGGGGGTCCCATATGTCTCGTGTCTTATTGAAGTAATACCAATGTCCATGTCTATGCCGGTTAATGATGCCTATGTCCCATGTCGATTCTAAGACATGCTCATGTCACCTACCGTCATGTCCCCTCCCTGAAACCTTTGTTTCATCTCACCATGAGAATCATGTCGCATGTTGATCTTGAGAAATGGCCATGTCGCCATGTCGAATTTAGGCATCCTTACCCCATGGTATTAAACTAGCATGATACCCCCTCCACTTCTGGCTGTGTCTCACGACCTTGAGCCAATGTTTTTGTCTCTGATCGGGTGCCGTCTCTGACCGGGTGCCGTCTCTGACCGGGTGCCGTCTCTGACCGGGTGCCGTCTCTGACCGGGTGCCATCTCTGACCGGGTGCCGTCTCTGACCGGGTGCCGTCTCTGACCGGGTGCCGTCTCTGACCGGGTGCCGTCTCTGACCGGGTGCCGTCTCTGACCGGGTGCCGTCTCTGACCAGGTGCCGTCTCTGACCTGGTGTCAGAAGGAAGTGTTTTTTTGATTTTTAACATATACTCATATATATTATGATTTGTAAAAACGTTATGGCAGCTGTTATGTACCTATAATTAGCCTCCTTCTGTTGGTAGAAGATAACTAAACTCCCAAATGACATCCGGTCAGAGACGGCACCCGGTCAGAGACGGCACCCAGTCAGAGACGGCACGCAGTCAGAGACGGCACCCAGTCAGGGACGGCACCCGGTCAGAGACAAAAACATTGGACCAAGGTTGTGAGACACAGCCTTCAACTAATTCTGAAATACCACAATAATAAAAGGTGTATTTGGCACAATTAGTCAAGGTAGAAGTCACCAAGCTGTACACCGTGCTGTGGCAGCGCAGTGTGCAATGTCAGTAACTCCCAAGGATAACAGACAGCTATATGAATTATTCTCATATGTAATCTAAATATAATATAAAACTAAGAACATCCATATCAGGCCAAATAAAAAAAAGTTTGGTTTCCAGTAACATGGTCCTACAAACCAGGCCCGGCCGGTCGGATTTTATTTTTTTATTTTTTTCTTCTCTAAAATTTTTTTCTTCTCTAAAATCTCATTTTGTGCCTCTACATGGGTACCCACAATTTTTACCGTGTCGCCAGGTCGAATTTTAGCAGTAGGGCAGTGGCATTGTGTCGATTTTTAGCTATATAAGAACATAGAGAAAACCCCCTGTGGGTCGATTTTATCCCCGATTTTCCTGTGTCCGTCAATTTTTAAAAGGGCCTAAAAGGGCCGTGTCGCCGTGTCGCCCGTGTCGATTTTTACCCATGTAGAGGCACCATTTTTCGGGCTGTATTCAGGGTTTTTACCCCCAAGTTTTTAATAACTGTCCGATTTACAAACCGTAAAAACCGGGAAGTAGCAAAACTTTCAAGAAACCAAAAAAAAGAGGGGGACCCGGCCCTGTTTTGCTAGACCCGGTCGGGTTACCGGAAACCAACCTTTTTTAATTTGGCCTCAGACAAACCCACGACACACACCAGGGTAACCAGACTGTAATAACGGGCACAAATCTAATGAGTTTGATTTGTTAGATTTAAAAAAACTTACAAAACAACAACTCTATATTTTTATGGCAGCCTTCTATGTGCCTCTACATGGGTTAAAAATCGACACGTGCGACACGGCGACACCGCCGTTTTAAAAATCGACACGTGCGACACGGCCGTTTTAAAAATCAACATGTGCGACACGGTCGTTTTAAAAATCGACGGCCACATGCATTATTATAATGCCCCAGTATATTCTATAGACATAAAAATCGACACGATGACATGGCCGTTTTGCAAAAAATCTACACGGCGACATGGTCAAAAGTGTGGGTACCGATGTACAGGCACTTCTATGATACCCCATACGGTACCTGAGTGTAGCTCCACTCCCCCCACCTGCACTGCCTGCTGCTCCGTCTGCCGGCCTGTATATGCCTCCTTCCCTTTCTCTCCTACCGCCCTTCCTCCCTTCATTCCTTCTTCCCTTCCTCCCTTCCTCCCTTCCTTCCTTCTTCCCTTCCCTTTTTCTCCCATTCCTTCCTTTCCTGCCTCTCCCTCCACCTCCCTCCTTTGTTCTCTATCGGTTCCTTCATACCCCCCCCCCCGTCCCCCCCCCCCCACACACACACAAACCCTCATAACACTAACTCTAAATTATACCTATCATCCTTACATCCCCCGTAATTTCCCTCAAATACTATCCCCACCTCCCTCCCCCAGATCCTATCCTCTCCATACCCCCTCTTGCTACCCCCCCCCCCCCCCATCCATACACCCCTGCGTCCTCCCTGCGTCCCTCCCTGTGCCCGTCCCGGCGTCCCTGCCCCACCTACGTCATCCCGCGTCCACCAATCAGAGCGCGCCTCTGCCCGTGCCGTGACGTCACGCGGCGTCTGCCTCCACCAATGGGAGGCGTGTATTTAAGGCTGGTGCCGGGCGTGCTTTAAGACGCGGCAGAAACACTCTCCAAGAACCAGAAGCTGAGCTCACTTTAAGCAGACGACATCCAGACGCTGACAAGACGCCGCCATCTCTACTCCAGCAACACTAACACCAGCAGACGACATCTCTCCAGTTTCCCGCCAAAACTTCCTGTAGACATCATGGACGCCCGTGGGTGTGTTCTCCTGTTGGTGGTTGTCGTAAACTGCGTCTGCGTCTCTCTCGTCGCAGCAAACCAAGAAAACGACAGTTTCCCAGAGGTAGGTCACGTGCCACAACGTGTTTAGCACTTTAACGGCAGCAGCGTGTTTTAAACATCAGCGTGTCTACATGATGCCGTTAACACTTTACCCAGCTAACAAAAATACGTTATTTTAAGTTTAAAAAAACACGTATTTTATGTTATACAACGCTTGGCCATGATGAGGAACCATAGAGAAACGTCCGTTAACACTTTGCCCAGGCAACAAAAACACGTAAAAATAACGTTTTTAACATCGATGCACTTTAGGCCAAGGAAAGAGCAATAGAAACACGTTCTGAAACGTTGTAAAACGTATTTTCTTGTTCACTGGGTAATGGCAGTATCATGCTTTAATCATGGTGCCATCATGATGCATGAATGCAGCCTGGTCAGTATACTCGCCAATGCTACATTCATGAATGCATCATGGCGATCCCTTTCGGAGGGTATTAGCCGAAGTAGGGTCGGTATGATGCACGAATGCTGCCCTGGCGAGTTACTCACCAGGGCAGCATGAATGCATCATGACGACAAAGGACATACCGCTCTATGTGTTAACAACTGCATCATGTCTGAATCCCTCTGTCAGAATGATGCATGAATGCAGCCCTGCTAGTAAACTCACTGGTGCTACATTCATGCATCATGCCGGCCCATAGGGTTCAAGTACGTCATGCGTTGTGAATGTCTCTTCAATAGTTGCAGTGCATCATCACTTTTCCCCCCAGTATAACCTGTTGTCTTAGCTCAGTCTGGCAGTGATTCTTTGAGGCGGGTGTAAAATAGGGATATGACATGTGGGGGAATATTCCTACTGGGTTCCACATTCATGAGGCGGTGTCTGAGAATTTCCTGAGTTCACAGTTCCCCCAAGCGGCTGGTCTAGCTCTGGGGTCTTGTTCCATGCCTCCCTTTCTAAATTATTCAAAGGCTGTGGATTTATACTAAAGGATGTGGCCAGAATTACGGCACACTTATTAAGGAGCCTGATCCGTGTAACCTTCATCTGAACCACAGCTCGGATGTACAAAGGTTTCACTTCAAACTTAAAGATGGAGCTAACTCCTATTTAAAAAGGTTAATTGTTTTACTTGACTTTTTATCTCGTTCAAATGTACTCCTGACCAATGAGAAGTGTACTTAAATTAGAGGTCCAGGAGGCTCATTCAGAACAACTGACGTGGTTGTAGGGAACTGGTGATGTGACGAAACCTGTTTGACGACCACTAGTAAAATGTCTTGCCATTTTTCTACAGTGTATAGTGTTTGCCATTTTGTATAGTGTATAGTATAGTTTATGAAATGGCCCCAATATTTATTTGACTACCACTCTGGATCCACGCATTTGCCATGGTCGCCAACACAAAATAGTAGGCCTACACTAGTGAGACCCTTTGACGAAAATCCAATTATGACGACTGACGAGTCTGTTCTGAAAGACCCTCCAGCTGTTGGAATTATATTGGTAGAGGAAAGGGCGCCACACCCAGGGTGGACTTGTTACATTCAGTGGTCATAAGTTGTGTCCACCAAAGTCGAGTTGTTCTCCAAATGAAAAACATCTATAGCGATAATTCTGGTTGCTCCATATGGACGGCCATGTTAGTTCTGTCCTGGAAAGTTCCCCTGAGAATTAGGCAGGTACCACAGAGCATAGTTTACCAGGATATTCCGGGACGGGAACCAACCTGCTTGTGTCAGCGTACATACAGTGTTTGCGGGGAAATTTACTCCCGTTTGTTCGCTATACTCATTTGTTATTAGTCATATATTATTCATAAATTATTAGGACCCCTTAGATTGTCTCTAACTATGCTGTGAGTGTCAGTGTTAGCGCCGTATGGCCGTAGCTGTAGGATCATAGAGTAATAGATAAAACCTAATGGCGACCGTTAAGCCTTAATTTGACAACCTCCTTTGGACAATATCCAAATCATGAGGCAGCTTTAAGACGTGACGTCATGGTTCCCACCTGTAGGACGTGACGTCATGGGTACCGTTACGGTAGTTTTGGTATTAAAGCAGTGCGCATGTCCGGATGTGTGTACCATATGGCAGCAGGCCACGTGACTAAACACGTGTCCGGCATCTCCTTACTCTGACCAATCACAGCACAGACACGTGACGGGGTAAACCAATCAGGACGCACCTTGCTGATACCTGGGGAAGGGGCATCTAGCTTTGGTTATAAAAAGGTCATAATAATTAGGAATCTGTTTATTGATGACTTAGATTAGATCAAATCAAATTAGATGAACAAATATAGGTTTCCAGCTGTGTCTTTTAGGTGTTATTTTCTGTATAATGTCCGTTAGGACCCTGAGGCATCAAAACGTGCTGGAGTAGCGACTTTCATAATTTCCAATAGTCAGCAAGTCCTGTTAGGACCATGAGACATCAGAGCAAGGGGCGTACTGTGCCTGTTAGCTCAGAATTAGGAATAAGGACATGGGACTTCAGCTATTTTGTGGAGGTCATTTCATCATTTTCAATAATTACTCCCCTTTACTGTCATTTCCCTATAACACGTTCAGTTCCTCTAACATATGGTTGGGAAGCTCTCCCCAAGTGGTCGTCTTTGACATATATGGTGTATGCCGCCTGTGTGACGACCATATTGTGTTTCCTGTGCATATATCTGCTTCGTGATTGACTGCACCACTGGCGAGTTACTCACCAGGGCTGCATTTAAACGAAGGGAATGCTGCATGATGGGATGTGTAGCACGGCTATTAAAGAGTCGCTCATCTTGTTGTTCTCGCCTCAGTAAGTCACGTGCTGCCACAGCTGGGCCCTGATTGGTCAGGGGGTGGCGCCTGTTGCCGTGAGTGGATGGGCAGGTACCAGGCAGGTACCCATCTTACCTATGTCCTGTGCCAGCACCCCGTACTCAGGGAGTGCTCATTTTGTAACAACAAGGGGGGAGGGGGACCAAAAAAAAAGTTGGACCCCTCTTGAGAGGGGGGGGGGGCAAAAAATATACACCCCTTTTCAGCAAAAAAAGCTAGCCCATTACTATAGCTCAAAAAGGGTCGGCTGTGCTCAATTTCACAACCTTCCTGGGGGGGGGGCAAGATCTGCTCATGTGGAAACCTACCGAACGCCCCCCCCCCCCCCTTCTCGTTGTTAAAGAATGACTACTCCGTAAGGGCTTGTTAACAAGGTGTATCAATATTTCAGGACAGACTATTGACGTGTGTGTCGTCTGTACTCTGGTGCCTCTAATGATACAGCAGGAACACTGGTCTACCACACACAGTAACTCTTTAACCATTTAAAGTGGCATTCTCACCAAGCCAATACCACTCACAATCCTAGAACTGTCTAGTCTACTGTGTGGTTAAGTGCGAGTGGTGAGAATGCCCCTTTAAGGAAGCCATGATGCCTTAATGCACCATGCCCTATCGCCGGGGCTACATTGGTGTCTCATGCCAACCCAATCAATTCAAACATTTAAAGGGATATATGAAGAAGAAATATGAAAAGGGACAGAAACATTATAATGTTTTTATGGTAGATATTGTAGATTTGCCAAGAACTACTTTCCGTGTATGGAGACTGCAGGGTGTGATGGGTGTGGGAGGGCAGGAAGTAGTACTGTGTTCACCCCTTCTAACACAGAAGAGTTCCTATTGTCGGAGCCCGAAGGCAAAACGTTATATTAGACAGTGCTGGGAGAGTGGTATAACCCCCACCCGGGGGGAGAGTGTACACCACACCGCTGTCATGCAGTCTCCCCCCACCAGCTCCCTCCCGGATACACTCACTGCGCATGTGCACAAAGTTTACAAAGAAACTTAAGGTAGCTTCAAAAAGACTTCAGTAAGAAACTCGTCCTACCTTATAAGGTAAACGTGCCCCGCCCTGGAGGTGTCTTCTTACAACAATGCACTCATAAGGCACGCATAATAGACTTTACACACGACCTCCCACCTAACTGAAGGGGAAAACTATTGAATTTTAAAGTAAAGCATTGAAAAAAGTACTTACTATGAGAAGGAATCTGAGATAAGTGAGTGGCTCAGTAGCAGAAGGAACCCC
>OX381716.1:63867584-64029863 GCA_947462335.1 Harmothoe impar | reverse complement strand
AGACATGTAGTCCGCATCTGTCAATCATCCTAGGATATTGATCAAATTTTGATAAGGTAATGTACAACAACATGACAGTCAACATGATGGACACATGTATGTCAACATGACGGACACATGTGCCATCAGGACAGACACATGTATGTCAGCATTATTTACACATGTATCACAACATGACGAAAACATTCATGCCAATATGACTGCCTAATGTATTCAAACATGGTGGGCCCATATCTGTATCCCCACCCATAGTGTATGGTGTCTATATGATGACGTCTGTGATTGTAAATATGTAAAAGCCAGTAATACTGTATTCGAAGGTATGTCAGCCATTTTTTGCAGTGAGGACCGCATCTGTGAAACTTGGGCAATACAAACTCTTGAAATTGAATTGATTATGATGAGAAATTCGTGGCCACTATTTGGACGAAGTAATCACGAAGTAATCAATGTAGGTATTCTCACAATTTTTTGTTTATTTTAAAAAGTATCTCTTTTCCTGGAAAACGTAGGCGTTGCTTCTTAGAAAATACCCTTTTTTCTGGAAATCCAGATCCACGGATTTATTTTTCGTTTATGGTGTGGCAAAGGGAGGAAGTGCAGGGGCCGTGGCCAGCATCTATCCTCCGTTGTAGTTGCCGGGGGGGGGGGGGGCACTGTGTTTGCAGTAATACACCAGTAGTCGGTTTTGCGCGGCACCTCTACATTACCTCTGAGATGAAAGCCACATTTAGTTGTCTGTCATTCCGCCAATAAAGTATATTTCCATACATTCAAACCATAATTTAAGACTACAAAGAATTAATCACGTCAACACACAGCTCTGAATACAACAAAGAGATAATGCAACTTTATTTTCTAGGCATGGGATTGGCTGTTTAAAAACTAGGTATGAGGACAAAGGTACATCATTCTTCATATTCAATCCAAAGTCAGTCCTGTTTACTTCACTCTCAAGAGGGGGATACCCCCCGGGATCAGCAGCATGCAATCTCAACTGACCGATCTGCCCCCTGCCAAGGTACCATACAGTGCCGTTTCTGGGCAGAAGTCTGAGGTTGGACTTGTATATTTCAAGGAAAAATGTGTTGCATGTACATCCAGGATAAGGAATAGGTCCATTAGGCCACATGTTTCAAGGGTCTGAAAGGTAAGGGGTCCAAAGGGTAAGCGTAAGGGGTCCAAAGGGTTAGGGGTCCAAAGGGTATGGGGTCCAACTGACTTGGGTCCAAAGGGTTGGGGTCCAAAAGGTTGGGGTCCAAAGAGCAAGGGGTCGAAATGACCTGTATCCAAACTTAGGCCCCATTCGTTTTCACTCAGTACATATTTTGCCTCTTTGGCAGACCTAAATATATACAGAGAGGTGTCTATATCACATAATGGCGTCTATACATCACTGAGTGGCTAATGTGCTCTAGATAAGACCAAATATGTCAAATATGTTCAGGTAAAGAGAGAATTCCTAAACGATTTGGACAATAGCTTATCAAATTAGGGGGGATTAGTACTGACCTGTATTGTGTTAAATGGTCGGAGCAGGAGACATATACATGTATGTGAGGCATTTTTTCTTAGGTGGGGGGGGGGGGTGTTCGGCACTTAATCAAGCAATTTCCGGACCTCTCCCGTCTCAAAGAAGTGGAACATGTTCATCATGTTGATCATTTTATGTATCTGTCGGTATATCCCTATCTATCTACCGGGCTGTCTCTCTCTTCAAGCCCTGACCCCCCCCCCCCCCCCACCACCCCACCCTTTTCCTGCGCCACTGATAAACTGATGAAGCTGAGCTAGGATACAACGGAGAGGTCATGGAGGGAGGGCGTTGGCCACGATTGAGTCAGACCCCTACCTTCAGGGATAAGAATAGCTTTGGGTGTGGGGGGGGGGCACTCCCTAATCATTTTTGATAGTAAACTGTGTGCATAAATCACCATACAGTTTTGCCACTCTTGCATTGCAAGAGCTCACAAAAAATAAACACCCAATATATGTACTGTGCATGCATATGTATGCCCTATACCTTTATGCCTCTAGACAATTTGAAAGTAAAGTGTGATTTGAGATTGGGCCTAGAAGGCTGGGGGATATATCCCCTGTTGATTCAAATAAATGCTGATGTCGCTTTTCACTACATTTATATTCCCCCTGTAATTGTCAGCAAGCCCCAATAAACTGATACATTGCTAACGACCTAACAACGGGCCTTACCAGTTGCTGTACACTATTAGTTTCCATTACTGCATGAGTGCCCCCCCCCCCCCCCAACCTAACATGAGGCTACTTCCTCTACGAAGGGCACAACGTTCAATTAAGAGTTGACCAATGAGAGGTCAGTTGTCAGTTGTCCAAACCCAGAGAATGTGTTTGGAGATACAGTTCAAAGGGTATAGAACTGAAGATTACTAGAGTGCTGTGAGAGTGTTACACATGGGCATACGGTCAGTGTAGTGGACACTCAGTTCTTTCCAAGAGTGATCTCTCACTGAGCACCTCAAGGCGACCTATTGACTCACACTCCGTCACCCCGACCATCACCCCTGCCGTCAACCCTACTGTCAGCCCCGCCATCGCCACGTGCTTTACCTGCACTTGCCTTATCAGAGGGAGACTCGCCATCTGTCTGTGCGTGCCCACCAACACCAGCTCACAACCTCGTCACCATCCCAACTCATCTGACACATCAAAGGTAAGTAAGTTTTATATAGGGCTATTTCAAGAGATGAAATATGTCCAACCACTTTTGGGAATATGATTCTCATGACTACAGAGTAGTTTTTAGCAACTTGGCAACGTGGGCCCGGGCCTGTGCCCTTTCCCAGATAGCCTTCAATCGAGTACAATACAGTGACCTGGGACTGGGACTAATTGAGCACATAGGAGACAGAAACTCAAAACGTGACTTTGTGAGCTAAAGTGGCTTTATTTTGGTGACTTTCCTATCTCTGTGGGCATGGGTGGAACCTCTGTAACCCTATTGGATTTACAGGTCAACCGTCAAGTGTGCCCGAAACTCCACATTTGAATTATCATCATGTATATTATCAGAATGTCCTCAGGTTGTACATATTCTTTATGTTAGAGTAACTGTATTTTGACTGTTTAATGCCATCTCTGTTTCCAGGTTTCTAAATGCTAAATTAAGTTTAATAAATCGTTGCTGAAGGTATCTCTCAAAGGTCAAAAAGTGAGTCAGTGTCGTACAGTAGAGGGACATGGACTTAATTATCAGACAAGGGCTCCATTGATTCACCCCAGGGATTCACCGGACTCCTCTAACGCACGTGGCTGCGAAGGTCATGGCAACAGTGTGATAGCGGGGGGAGGGTGTTAGGGTAAAGCGATCTTGTTATCATTAGTGAACGGTGCAACTCTGACTATGGCCAGAAAAGTATCTTAATTTAACAACTAATTATTTAAGGGTAAGGCTCAATGAAGCAACACAGGCTATTGTGAGGGTTAAGGGATTCTGTTAATAAGATAGTCTAATCACCATGTTGTTCAGGTTTTTACCACGTGGCAACTGTTATACTTGTGCTACTCATTCTACATTTGATTGTCTAGTGGAAACGACATTGAACCATAAAAAGAGAAAATTGTACCCCCAATATCATGTGACTAACTCGTTAAAAGGAATGCACCTTAATCAAAGGGAAGGTTTGAAATATACCTTTGAACTGGTCCCGGCAATAGCCCGGAAGATGTTACATATTTTCTATTGAAGACGCGGTCAACCCCCTCCCCCCCGCCGTGCGCTGTGTGCCCGCCGTATGTGTGCCGCAAAGTCAACCCTGTTTCTCGGGGGTGGCCCACCCACCCACCCACCCTGGACCTCATCTCCCTCACCCCCCCCCTCCACACATACACTGCACTCCACACCGCTCCATCTGGGGGTTGTATGGTTGTGGTCACCGGGAGTCAGGCCAGTAGAAGCGGCCAGTTTCTGGTGCAATTACGGCCCCCGTGTATAGCCTTGTCATCTGTTACTTAAAGGGGGTCTGTCCTCTCCAAAGTGCGTCCATCTTGTGCCCTATGCTATGATTGGTACACAGTAGGACCCGCCAACAGGTTGTGTTATGCACCTCCCACTCACTAATATCTTTACCATAATGACCCCAGACCCCCCCCCCCCCCACCCGTTCACCCCCTCCATTCAACTATACACCTTTGAGTGTGGTCACATCCTTTCCTGGTCAGAACGCAATAATAACAGTCTATATCACATGAGTTGGCTTAGGTTGCAGCTTAAAGGCCCAGCGCCCCTATATATAGATCTGAGTACCTGTCCTGACTGCACTCTGACTGTTACTGGATGTGCAGTAAGATCTGCAGGTTTAAGTGAAAGCAGCATATTTAACTTTGTTTTATCAAAACATACACTGATAACTTTTAGATATCTCCGCCAATATGTATCATGAATATTGCATGCATATTGCATCAAGATATATCTTTGAAATACCTTTGTCAAACATCACCAAATATGCCAACTGTCCCATAATGTACTTTATGTAGTACCATTTGGAAACCTGTCCAGGGCTGTCACAGGATCGTAGTACCAGGCAGTGGGTGAGGAGCAGCGAGCCTAAACTTCTCAAATAGCAAACATCCCCCCCCCCACACACTATACATGCTTACATGCATACACCACACACAGTATAGTACCCCGGCGCCCATAGCCACGATGTTGACAGTCTCTAGCTGGTGCCCTGGGAGCTGGTGCAAGCAGCAGTATACTGTGGCAAGCCATTTGTTCACCCTCAATATCGGAGTTTATAACTTCGATATCGGAGTTTATAACTTCAGTATCGGAGTTTTTAACTTCAATATGGGAGTTGATCCTCCCCTCCCTTGCATCCTCCCCTCCCTTGCATCCTCCCCTCCCTTGCATCCTCCCCTCCCTTGCATCCTCCCCTCCTTTGCATCATCCCCTCCCCTGCTTACTACCCTCCCCTGTGTCTTCCCCTATATACTTCCCTCCCCTGCATCCTCTCCTCCCCTGCATCGTTCCCTCCCCCTGTGTCGTACCCCCTGCCTCCCTTGTCAAACCCTCCCCTAATACAAAAAGGATTACAAACTATCCCTAAATAGTAATTCAACATAATTCAAATAGTATTCACTCATCATGTTTTTTACCCAAATGTATATCTATTACCAAATGTGAACTTTTTAAAGTGGCATAATCACATAGCTTTATAGACTACTATGTGGTTAAGTGCGAGTGGTGAGATTGCCCATTTAATATACACGTTTTCTTCCATAACTGCACAGGTCTATTCCCCCCCACCCCTCCTCCTCAGAAAATAACTCATGCACCAAATAGAAGGATGCTATTGACCCAAAGGTGTCCTTGAGTGTATACTGTCGTACATTTACTACAGTCTCCCCCCCCCCCCCCACTCTGTCCTCCCCTCTCCTGTGTCTTCCTCTCCTTTGCGTCCATCCCTCTCCTGTGTACTCCCCTCCCCTATGGCTTCCCCCCTCTGCTTCTTCTTCTCCTCTGTGTCTTCCCTTCCTCTGATATCATGGTTCTAACTTTGTACATAGTTGCCCCAACACCACAACTATATAGGAATAAGGATTCTTATCTGCTAAAATATTTGGTAATTACCCCCTCCTCCGGCTAGTTGCAGTGGATTGAGAAGAATGAGCCCTTCAATGCATAGTCAAATCTTTTGACTTGATTTATAAGCTATAAAACGTCGATGGTGTTTCTTCTCTACAGGAGAATCAACATGGACAATGACATCATCGAAATCAGCTCTGATGACAGTTCCTGCACTTACTGTGCAACCTCTGAACTACATTCTATGGCATGTCAATGTGATGACTGTAGGACGACTGACCCTAATGAAGGGATAATACCCCCATCCCCCCAACCCAAACGCAGCAAAATTCCCCTAACATCTCGTCCAGGTCACAGTGTTTTAAATGGAGTCTCTACCTATGAATCCCCCAACAAAACCCCCAAGATTGTATTCCGTTGTGTTTCACCATATCCAGAATCTCCCTCTGGTATCAGTCCTTTATCTGCCCAGCTATTAATATCCCAAAAGTCAACTCACTACCAGGATTTCAATCCTGTTTCGGGGGACTCTTGTGCCTCAGAGTCTATCTCTGATACTTTGCATGAGACAAGCACTAGTGAGCGTGAATTTGAAGACAGGCAAGCTCTAATTCATAGGCAGCTCAACCATCGCTGCTTAGATTTGAATCTTCCAAATAAGATAGATCATGTAACTACTGATAACGATGCATCAGATTAAATACATCATTGGGCATTCATGAGGTGAAACCAAATATAAACCTTGTACATTTCACACTCATAATCTATTGTGCAAAATTGACAACGGTAAGGCCGAAAATGTTTTGTGAAGAGGCGTAAAATATTAGTTTATTCAATTATCCAAATTAACTAAATCTTCTTTTCCCTAAATTGGAAAAGGGGCGTAGAAAATATCTCTTTTAAAGTACTTAGACGTTGCATATTGCTTTAACCCTTACATGCTTGGAACTCTCTTTAGCATGTATTTATAGTAGATAAATTACCCTGACCCCCAGATCAATGCCTTTCAATAATTCCTGCACCAAACGGAGCCTAACAAGATCAGCTTTCCAAGGATTCCAAATATACTATACAGACATATGATGGTACTATACTTGCAAATGTCAGCAAAACATCGATTGATTGATTGATCGAAGTTCTTTTATTTTTACTAAAATATGATCAGGCAGTATGCTGGCCTATGATTTAAGTCATCTCCAGTCAAGTGTTCAAATGCTAAAGTCACATAATTCAACATTGTTATGTACTCAATGCACATTTATAAGAATATAAGAAAGACTTAGGGCCATGACTTACATTTTAAAAGTAACTTTCCGAAATGTTAGTTCCTCATTGTTAGGACAGATGTTGGTAGTCCACAGCCCATAGGCTAATGTAATGTTATAATGTAATGTATGAATCAGAATTAGGATATCTTTCATCATAAATGATCGACACCCACTTAAAATTGAAAAAGTTGCTGTTTTACAGGGGTAGCCACTAACACTGGCCTGGGAGCCAATGGCCCGTAATTTTGGGTCCGGACCCGTAGTTTTTTGGATATCTAGATGGCTATGGGCCCGGGTGGCCCGTAGTTATGTCCACTCATCTTTTCAAGGAAATATGACTGCAAAGATATACATTGAACCCATCTATGCTGCAATGTATGGCATGTCATATATCGTTGGAAAGGAAAATTAATGCACAATGGCATGTAAATAAGGCATGTAGTCTACATGTCACCATCCAGATTTCATTAAACAAATACGGGTTTATGCTTAATTTGCAAGCATTATCTATTCAAACTACAGATTCACGTTCATAATTGTGGGACTTTAAATGGTGTACCTGAAGCTGTGGAGAATAACTTGCTAGGCCTGTATAAATTTATGAATCATATGCCCATCTTTTGCCAGGCTATGTGGCTGATGAGCCCCAAATAGTTGCAGTACTAGCGATCAAACCACTGTCACTGACAAAGGAATATACATCAAATAACAGTGGATATCTATATATGTATATTTATTTTTTATGAAATACGGCAGTGCTATTGATTTAACCAAAGATCGTCGTATTGCACACCCCCATGAAATAACCCATCGCCGTATTTCACGGCCCTGTGACGTCATCAAAATGGCGGTTTGTTTACATTTGAACGACGTAGAAAAAGCTATTTCAGCCCTATTTAGGCCCTCCCCCCTGTAATAATTTAATTTGAATCGAAAAGGGTGAAAAATAAATACAAAGGAACACTCGTTTTAGTCTGTAGCTGGGTTATTTCACTTGTTGAAGGTAGGGCCGCATTTCACTCGGCCTGTGGCCTCGTGAAATACGGCCCTAACTTCAACTCGTGAAATAACCCAGGCTACAGACCAAAACTCGTTAACCTTTGTCTTCATATATATATATATATATATATATATATATATATATATATATATATATATATATAAACCTACTCTCAGGCAGAAATAGCTATTAAGACCTATTTATAAAAGTATAAGTATCTATAGGAATTTATACCCATAGAAAAAAATATAGTCATCACATTCTTTAATACATGCCATATGGGGACTGGTTCAGAGGTTACTATGTATGATGATGATCAGGTTGACGTTATTAAGGTAAATGATTAAACTTGCTATATCCCAACAAGTTGCCTCTCAGATAACATGTAAATAATCCAATATGAAATTCATATTCATTGGAACCTAATTATCAGGGTTCAGGTAAATATGCATTATCTTAAAGTCTTGCATACCAAAGATCTTCGTGTATAAGCCTAACTCACACATAAGCAGCATCCCAACTTTGAGGTGAGGCTATAAGCGACACTGGCCATCTGATTATGGGAATTTAGCACTGTACCATAGTAGGAAAACTCCCTGACTTTGGGCTGATTCTATGAGCCGCACTGGCGTTTTGACACGTGTACTAGCTGCGGGTTCTACGCGAGAATTTACCGTAGATGCCGCAGCTAGTACATAAGTTAGATCACCAGTGTGGCTTATTGGATCCCCCTACGGTCAGTTGAGGCTTATACATGAGTCATAGATGTATACTACAGTGATAAAATGGCCATAACTAGATGCCCTGTGACAAACTCCCAGAATTAGAGTGCGGCTTAAGTGAGCTAGGCTGATCAGCGGGGTTTTGCAGCATTGCTATATCTCTAGAAATCACTGGAATGAAAGTAATGCTTTTCAACTATTGATTTCAGGTCATCTACCATACATCAAGAGGATGAAAATGTATGCTCTTGTCGAATTCGAGGATAATAGCATTGCTATTATAAAATCTCAGGATATCGAACACTTCAATGAGGATCAGTGGAGGGGCGAGAGGGAAAGGTGCTGGGTGATCCGTTGGAGGATCAGCAAAAAGGAGTCGGAAATATGTTCAGGAGTAGTGCTGGCCATCAGTGGTGTGTACAATGGATCTTTTTACTATTTTCATTGGCTACAATGTTTTTCATCAATGGCCTGTCTGAAACTGACAACTTACTGTTAATATATTAATTGTCGGTCAGTGCATATTTACGAAAATTATCATTCCTTGCTGATATTATCCACCACAAAAGGCCCTACGTATTTCCTTTCATTTTGTAGCACAAGCTCAAGTAAGCCCATTAGCCCTTTGAGGACTGCATGTTGCTAAAAGATGACATTTATCATCATAATACGCCAATGCAGTCTGCTTGTCACCAATGCAGCACTGCCGAGTAACTTGAATGTAGTATTGGTGAGTTACTCACCAGGGCTTCATTTGTGCATCATTCCGATCCTTTGGGAGTGTCTCAACTGCATAGGGTTGGAATAATGCTTGAATGTAGCATTGGTGATTTACTACCCAGGGCTGCATTCTTGCATGACGGCCAAGGGTATGGCGCCATCCTTAAAGGGTCAACCGTGGCCAATGTGTGTGGGAGCACTAGACACCCATACCTCCCTTGTACATATTTAAGTCCATGCATATATTAGGATGATATTCTTTCGGCTCTATTCTTAATAATTATCCCATTTACAAGCTGTAATAAATGACATGTAGCTAACAATCTGATGCTTACAGGCGCGCAGAAACATGATTGCGCAAATAATAATTATGTATTTCTATGGTTGGTGTGTGAAAGTTTAGCTGTGTGCTGTCTGCAGTACCCCTTTAATTGCGGTCCAGACAGTGAATAATTAGGAATTCTGGACTGCAGGGGTTATATTATATATTATATTGTTCATAATCATAGCAAAGAGCAAGGGATACTGAAAGTATTATTCTGTTAATTGTTTTTGATCATAGTCCTGTCAGGTAGCAAACATAACAACAGAATGCCATATTACCTGGTATCTTATACAAACAGTTTGCATGCCCTTTCAGACGAACACGCCAAACTTGTAGAGAAGCGCAATAACTACATCGAGAGTGAGGACTGCACCACACCTGTAACGGGACGAGGGGCAAGGAGAGGGACAACAAAAAGGCAGTTGGATATGGTTACTGGAAGTTCCGGATCTAATACGGTAGGTAGCTTAAGATGTATTGTCTGTTCTCAAGTCTTTATCAGCTAAATCTGCCTGTTTACATTGTTTATTGTTAAAGTTAAGGCTATGTATTTCACATCAATCTAAATGGTCGTTAGTATTAAAACATTTTGCATTTTTGCAAATCTGTCTGATACAGACATTTTGGAGAATTGATAAAATTAGTTTCTTTTATAACACACTATCTTATTTCCATTTTGCCATCATCTCCACAAGAGTGCCAAGAAATCACACAAGGAGGGCCCGGTGTCAAGCCCTGCACAAGCATTACTTCAGAGAGCCAAAGTAAATCATGGTTACTTAGATCCTTAATAAGCGCCATTGTCATATAACTAACAAGCCGATGATTAAGTAGGACATATGGTTATACTAGTATTGGTGTTGATTCCTCTTTTAAGAAACGCACATTTGACAGTCTCAAACAAGGAGTGCGAAACCTGAAAGTACTTCTGGCAACAAATCGCCGGCTGACAGGCCAAGCAGAGGACCCAGACCTAATGGCAGGTGTATTCCTGATATGGATTTCTTATCACTAGTCAAAAGGACCAGTAGTTGGACTTCAAATGGACATGATCCCTCTCACATGACTAGTGGTGGGACAAAAGAGGGACAGCCAGAAACCCCCCACACTAACCAACCACCATTCACTCACCTGAATAGTTGTCGGCCTACCCCCCCCCCCCTTTGGGATGTGATTGCTATCCAATTTATTCCGATTTTGATTATCACAATTTTGGTCTCGATTTTTTGATTATATGCATTTATTGCAATCTACAACACTAATTAAAATCTCATTGATTAACCCTGTATCATACATATTCCCTCTACGGGACCTATCATCAATCAGTAGAGAAATGATCATTAATTGATCCAAAAGAGAATACCAATTTCCCCACAAATCAGGCCTCTAACATTATATAGAGCACTATTTCTAGAGTAAAAAATAAGTGAGTTCTAATTGAAATATTTACACAAATCTTGAAGTTTTGAAAAGGTCAATTTCAGGACCACATGTTAGTTTATGGATGTATTGATATAACGGTTTTGTTGATGCAATAATCGGAATTCTAGAAATGTCTGTGTATCGATTCTGGAGGGTGACATCCCCACCCCCACCTGAAGCCACTCACTCACCTGACTAGCACTAGGTCCACTCCAACCACTTAAGTGAGGGAGGCAACTGCCGCTCAGTACTCAGACTGCTAGTCAGGTGAGTGAGTGGGGGACCCATCCTCACGCCGACCACTGGTTAGATGAGCAAGAGAGCTTACGCCCCTCTACACTCTGACCATCTCTATTAATTGCTTGCAGGTTGCTGATGCTGCTACTGATGATGATGCCAGTCAGGACGCTCCTGCCGACGAGGATGTCCCTGACCAAGTCGACCCAGTCTCAGACAGGGATGACTCTGCCCAGGTCACTCCTGTGAGGAATGCCCATGCCCAGGTCACTCCTGTGAGGAATGCCAATGCCCAGGTAACTCCTGTAAGGAATACCCATGCCCAGGTCACTCCTGTAAGGAATACCCATGCCCAGGTCACTCCTGTAAGGAATGCCAATGCCCAGGTCACTCCTGTAAGGAATGCCAATGCCCAGGTCACTCCTGTAAGGAATACCCATGCCCAGGTCACTCCTGTAAGGAATGCCAATGCCCAGGTCACTCCTGTCAGAAATGCTCGTTTTGCATCATTCAGGAATAATGTTCCAGCCCCTCCCAAAGATGCTCCGGGTCGCACTGGGACTGTCCCCACTTGCTCTGGCCGCACTGGCCCCACTGGCCCCACTGGCTCTGGCCGCACTACCCTTGGCCACACTGGCCCTGGCCGTTTTGGCCTTGGCCACACTGGCCCTGGCAGCACTGGCCCCACTGGCCGCACTGGTCCCACTGGCCCTAGCCGCACTGGCCCTGGCCGCGTTGGCCCTGCCAGTGCTGTACCTTCTCCTAGGATGGAAATGCATGCCAGCATGGGTGCTGCCCGGGATGCCCCTGCGACCAATGCCCCAACTGATCCTGCAGAAGAACAGATGTTTAAAGGTATGTTATCACCTTAATGAACTAAAGATTTAATTGATATGACTATTGTTTCATTCAGTGACCTTTTAACCTTTAAAATCATTTCATGCAAGGCATCTTATCCATATTCTTTGGTCTTAGGCATCAAATATTGTTACAGCACTGCTTCCTAATCAATGATATTGAAGATTGAAGTTAACATTCATACTCAATTATAATTTTCTATTCAGAGCGACTTCAACGTCTAGAAGACGTAGCATCCCGGATGGAGGCCTTACTGCAGGGAAGGTTCCCTCAGCCAGCAGGGAGTAGATCAGATGGACTTGATGATCTCTACACTGTAAGTAATGTATCATTAGCTTTGCAAGCAAGTTGTGCCAGTTATATTGTGCCACATGAGCACGTTTATATCTTTGTTAAACATATCCGATACACATTAAGAGTGTGAGAGCATAATACTGAGAAAACCATGAAATGTTTAAAGAATTGGTGACTACAATTATTAAAGGAATATATTTTAATGCACATTTCCCTTTATATTGCTATGTCTTGATTATTATATATACTATCTATGTAAATGAAAACATTAAGTAACCTATCCAATTTGCAAATTTGAATTGAATACTGGAGACCAGCTCCCATCTGTAAATAACACTACTTCTATTTTCTTTGGTTGGAGGCTGCGGGAGTTTAATAAATCTAATGCAGAAATTGCTATTTTGTGCTGGTTTATAAGGTAAAAGGGCTGCCTTATGACAGAAAATATATATCAAGCTTAGAACCTAAATCATACAGAAGGGGATTATTTATAGTAATGTTGTCCACATTATAGATCTAAGTTTAACGTGATATTACTTCCTTTTTTCTAGGAGAGGATAACCAGGGTGCTAGTTCAACGCTGTAGTAAGAGCACTGCACAAAAACTGACGAACGATTTGCTCACTGGAATGTATTCGATTGCCTACATGGCACAAAGCACTGTCACTGCAGCAGGCACCAGTCCACAAGGGCCACCCAAGCAGCCTCTACCCAGAGAGGATGTGGCTGCTGTGATAGGTAAGAGGACTATAAGTTATGACTTGATTTTGTTATGGCTTGATTAAAAGTGATATTGCTTTTTCCTGAATGAATCAGGGAAGCCTAATAAGACCTGCTTAATTGTCAGTTTGGTTCTTGATTTTTTGTTGAAAATGATGTCGGGACAAATCAGATTCACAACACATTAGTTCATCTCTATACAGGGCATCTATCAGTGCCAGAGCTGCTAGTATTATCGCGCACCAACCCCAACATCCGGGTCCCTATCTGGGCAGGTTGCCCATTCATTACCATTGAAACCTACCTATATGTTCGAAAATGTCATCATAGCAGAATGTACAGTGGCATATATCGATGGCAAATATCATGACCAATCCATACATGTCTTTGGTTAGTTGATACGATAATTATTAAAGCCTCCAGCTTCTGAAATATGAGACGTCCCATTGCCTTAGTATTGCAGATGCCCGAAAAAGATGGGCGATAATCTGACGTAATACATTGCGCGCCGTCTGGTGGGTAGCGCAAGAACTGCTGGTCGTTCTCTAGTATCACTGACTTGTACTGGGTAGTACTGATAGAATACTTTCTAAGCTAAGGACTTTTACTTTGTTTGTAGGAATCGTGAGCCACTACTTCCCAGGAATATCACCCACTGTCATTAAGGGCTACATTAGAACGAAGCTTGGTAATGCTGTTAAAGTTCAGAAACGATGTGGACCGGTACCTGCAGAAGAAACACCAGAAGAGGAGGAGGATGATGACTACAATTACTAAGAACATATGGGGTCAAACAAGGGAATATTTACCCCAAAATGCATGGAAGGTTTCAAGAGTAGTTCCATGCCACGCCCTCCTATTCCATGTTAAATTGACGTTATTTCAAGTTTTCTACACAAAAATCTTCAAAGCATTCTCAAAACTCTCAATACTTGAAAATTAGCTCATGGCCTTCTGTTATAGTGTGGTTTCAATACGATCTTGACAAATGTCTAAGCAGATATATGATGACTACAATGATTATACTTGACATGCATAGATTGACCACATATTGAAATGTGTACGTAGTGTGGTTTAAGGTATTTAATTCTAGTAGCTTTTTGATTTCGCTTCCAATACACAATGTACTACAGTAATTGCCCATATCCTCACTAAATATTTAAGCATTATTCTGATGCAGTTGCTGAGATTCGTAGTTTCAGGTGTATGAGAATTAAGTATGTAAGCAGTCTTTGCCAAAACGTGCCAGACAGTGGCAATGTCCGCCTAAAATGGCTCTGGTCTGGCAGAATGACTGATGTTGTAGGACCAGATGTCCTGCTGATCATGGGCTTTCCAAAACTAAAAGGATTTTTCAGATATTCCAAGTAGATCTGAAGTCCTGGAGTACACATTGACTTTTTAAGTTGATCACAGCTATTTTTATTTTTATTTTCCATTATAAAATAGCATATTATTTTCTTTTGGTAATCCGGTCCTGTGGAAATCTGTCCGGTCCTGTGAAATTTGCAAGGTGCAGGACCGAATGTCCAGCGTGGTCAAAAAGTTTTCGCAAAGACTGTGTAAGGTGTAATGACTATACTTGCCCTATGTGAAGGATTGTAAACTCAAGCAGGCTAGGTCTATTATGATCATATTTGATTGCTGTATGTAGACATTTGTATTACCACGAGGTTTATTGTAATAAAGCTGCTAATTGCACATGTGGGTTGTGTTTTCTAACCTTTACAGAAAAAGTTTATGATCGTTATGATTTACAGAGCCTACAATTTCTATGCACCATAGTATATCTCAATAAATACCACAATAAGAAAACTACAGTTTACCATACTGTATTAACCAGGATATGTAAAGTATATACCATGGTATATCAGTTTTGATATGCTGATAATGCATACTTGCTATTATGGTATACTATAATAATCACCACAATATACCATAGTAAAATAACTATAGTTAGTTCCAAAATACCGCAGTAAATGTACAGCCATAAACCACATGCAAGAATCATGGTATATGATAGTTTAACTCCAGTAAACAATGGTCAATAAGAGAGTGTTGTATACCTAATATTATGATATACAACAATCGGATATGATAGATATAGCAGTCTTTCATAGTAGAGGAACCATGGTATGTTCCAAAGTACCCCAGTATATTTACAGCCGTAAACCACATGCCGGAAGCATAGTATATTAGAGCTTTACACCAATATATCAAGGTTAATATGAGAATATACTGTGCTAAATATGATAGTATACCACAAACAAAAACTATAGTAAATCATGCTCGATAGTATAATTCACTATGGTATATTCCATGATAATACTATCAAATATATTATGATTAACCATAGTAAAGAAACCATGATTTGTTCCAAAGTACCCCAGTAAAATAACTATAATATTTAAGAGGGTAAACTCTAATATTTTTTTACCTGGGCCCCCTCCCCTTCCCCCTCCCGCCTGCATAAGCCCCCCCCCCAACCTATGTTATCCATGCACCTTCATTACCTCCCCCCACCCCGTCCTCCTCCTCACGGCTCCACCCACGCACCCCCCCCCCCTCAGGTACTCAGACCTTGAGCCGCTCAGCGCTAACATATCATTACACTCACCTGCCGACTCACCCCCCCCCCCCCCCACCTCACCCACTCACCACCCCACACCCACCCACCTTACCTGCCTACACACCCAACCCCACCTACCCTATTACACACACCAGCTCCAAATCCCCCTCCCCCGCCCCTCCCACCTCACCTGGCATTCTATGGGATCAGTCATTTAGTAGTGAGTGGAAACAGGGGGAGGGGATTTTCTCAGGATTGTAAACTTTGACAACCCCCTCCCCCTCCCTCAATTCTGATTTATAGCGAGGAGAAAAGAGGAGAGAAAATGCAATTAAAACAACGGGGCAGGGCTAAGACAAAGGAGTTTACACCCTGGTTACTTCACATACCCTCACATGACCAAAGGTTAAGTAAGATTACCCCCTCATAACTGAGTCATGTAGGGATAACAATGCTATGAGGGCACCAGTTAGTCTGTGGTCCCCCTCAGCCCCCAAGTTGACGATAAATGATGCGTCCCTAATACCATGTCACCACACCTGCCTCACTGACCCCCCCCCCTAGCTCCCCCCCCCCCACCTCACCTACCTTTCACCCCCCCCCCCCCCCCACCACATGGCATCTCCACAAGCCCTCCCACCCAGGGAATTGAAAGTGGCGGGGGGGGGGGGGAAACAAGATGATACCGAGAAAAACATGTGGTGCCACAGGTTGTGGTGGATCCAAACATCACAGTGTGGTGTTTTGGTCAGGTAGGGGGGGGGGGGGAGGAGGATTGTAGTATTCAGAGAGTTTCTGTAAGGGGGTCTGGAGGGAGGGGGTGTTGGAGGGGGGGGTGTTGGAGGGGGGTGTTGGAGGGTGGGGGGGGTGTTGGAGGGGGGGGTGTTGGAGGGTGGGGGGGGGTCCCATGTCTCGTGTCTAATTGAAGTAATATGTCGTGTGTCTATGTCGGCTAATGATGCCTATGTCCCATGTCGATTCTAAGACGTGTCACCAGCCGTCATGTCCCCTCCCTGAAACCTTTGTTTCATCTCACTATGAGAATCATGTCGCATGTCGATCTTGAGAAATGACCATGTCGCCATGTCGAATTTAGGCATCCTAACCCCATGGTATTAAACTGGCATGACCCCCCTCAGCTTCTACTAATTCTGAAATACCACAATAATAAAAGGTGTATTTGGCACAATTAGTCAAGGGAGAAGTCACCAAGTTGTGCACTGTGCTGTGGCAGCGCAGTATGTAATGTCGACAACTCCTGAGGATAACAAACAGCTAGATGAATTATTCACAAATATAATATAAAACTAACAACATCCATATCAGGCCAAATAAAAAAAAAGTTTAGTTTCCAGTAACATGGTCCTACAAACCAGGCCCGGCCGGTCGGATTTAAAAAAAAAAAAAAAATCTCTAAAATCTCATTTTTCGGGCTGTATTCAGGGTTTTTACCCCCAAGTTTTTAATAACTGTCCGATTCACAAACCGCAAAAACCGGGAAGTAGCAAAACTTTCAAGAAAACAAAAAAAAGAGGGGGACCCGGCCCTGTTTTGCTAGACACGTGCGACACGGCGACACGGCCGTTTTAAAAATCGACACGTGCGACACGGCTGTTTTAAAATCGTTAATGCATTATTATAAGGCCCCAGTATATTCTATAGACATAAAAATCGACACGACGACATGGCCGTTTTGCAAAAAATCTACACGGCGACATGGCCAAAAGTGTGGGTACCGATGTACAGGCACTTCCATGATACCCCATACGGTACCTGCGTGTAGCTCCACAACCCCCACCTGCACTGCCTGCTGCTCTGCCTGCCGGCCTGTATGCCTCGTCCTTCCCTCCTCCCCTTTCACTCCTACCGTCGTTTCTCCCTTCATTCCTTCTTCCCTTCCTCCCTTCCTCCCTTCCTTCCTCCCTTCCTTCCTTCTTCCCTTCCTTTTTCCTCTCATTCCTTCCTTTCCTGCCTCTCCCTCCACTTCCCTCCTTTGTTATCTATAGGTTCCTTCATCCCCCCCCCCCACACACAAACCCTCATAACACTAACTCTAAATTATACCTATCATCCTTACATCCCCCGTAATTTCCCTCAAATACTATCCCCGCCTCCCTCCCCCAGATCCCACCCTCTCCATACCCCCTCTTGCTACCCCTCCCCCCCCCCCCCCCATCCATACACCCCTGCGTCCCCCCTGCGTCCCGCCCTGTGCCCGTCCCGGCGTCCCTGCCCCACCTACGTCATCCCGCGTCCACCAATCAGAGCGCGCCTCTGCCCGTGCCGTGACGTCACGCGGCGTCTGCCTCCACCTATGGGAGGCGTGTATTTAAGGCAGGTGCCGGGCGTGCTTTAAGACGCGGCACAAACACTCTCCAAGAACCAGAAGCTGAGCTCACTTTAAGCAGACGACATCCAGACGCTGACAAGACGCCGCCATCTCTACTCCAGCAACACTAACACCAGCAGACGACATCTCTCCAGTTTCCCGCCAAAACTTCCTGTAGACATCATGGACGCCCGTGGGTGTGTTCTCCTGTTGGTGGTTGTCGTAAACTGCGTCTGCGTCTCTCTCGTCGCAGCAAACCAAGAAAACGACAGTTTCCCAGAGGTAGGTCACGTGATTCTGTGTGTTTAGCACTTTAACGGCAGCAGCGTGTTTTAAACATCAGCGTGTCTTCATGATGCCGTTATCACTTCACCCAGCTGACAAAAATACGTTATTTTAAGTTTAAAAAAAAACGTATTTTATGTTATACAACGCTTGGCCATGATGAGGAACCATAGAGAAACGTCCGCTAACACTTTACCCAGCCAAAAAAAACACGTTATTTTACGTCAAAATAACGTTTTTAACATTGAAGAACTTTAGGCCATGGAAAGAGCAATAGAAACACGTTCTGAAACGTTGTAAAACGTATTTTCTTGTTTACTGGGTAATGGCAGTATCATGCTTTAATCATTATACACGAATGCTGCCCTGGCGAGTTACTCACCAGGGCAGCATGAATGCATCATGACGACAAAGGACGTTAAGGACTACGTGTTAACAACTGCATCATGTCTGAATCCTTCTGTCAGCATGATGCACAAATGCAGCCCTGCTAGTAAACTCACGGGTGCTGCATTCATGCATCATGCCGGCCCATAGGGTTAAAGTACGTCATGCGTTGTGAATACTTCTTCAGTGGTTTCTAGTTGCAGGTGTTTAGCTGAGGTACATCCTCACCAGTCCCCCCCAGTATAACCTGTTGTCTTAGCTCAGTCTAGCAGTGATTCTTTGAGGCGGGTGTGAGAGGGTAAAACAGGGATATGTAGATATGACATGTGGGGGAATATTCCTACTGGGTTCCATATACAGCGGGGCAGTGTCCGAGAATATCCTGAGTTCACAGTTCCCCAAAACGGCTGGTCAAGCTCTGGGGTCTTATTCCATGCCTCCATTTCTAAATTATTCTAAGGCTGTGGATTTGTACTAAAGGATGTGTCCAGAATTACGGCAAACTTAATCAGCAGCCTGATCCGTGTAACCTTCATCTTGACCACAGCTCAGATGTACAAAGGTTTCATCTCAAACTTAAAGATGGAGCTAACTCCTATTTAAAAAGGTCAATTGTTTTACTTAACTTTTTATCCTGGCCAATGAGAAGTGTACTTAAATTAGAGGTCCAGGAGGCTCATTCAGAACAACTGACGTGGTTGTAGGGAACTGGTGATGTGACGAAACCTGTTTGACGACCACTAGTAAAATTTCTTTCACAAGATGAAATCGTCAGAAAATAGAGTTGGACACATTTGCCATTTTTCTACAGTGTATAGTGTTTGCCATTTTGTATAGTGTATAGTATAGTTTATGAAATGGCCCCAATATTTATTTGACTACCACTTAGGATCCACACATTTGCCACGGTCGCCAACACAAAATATTATACTAGTGAGACCCTTTGACGAAAATCCAATTATGACGACTGACGAGTCTGATGGCCCTAGAACCTTAAATTTGACATGGCGACATGGGCCATTTTGGGCCTTAGTGACATGAGACATGAGGAAAAAATAGATAGTGACATGGGACATGGGGCATTTCTTAAAATCGACATGGGACATGGGGACCCCCTCCCCCCCCCCCCCCCATCAAGGGCCCCAGTCTGTTCTGAAAGACCCTCCAGCTGTTGGTATATACTGACACAGGAGAGGGCGTCACACCTAGGGTGGACTTATTACATTTAGTGGTCATACGTTGTGTCCACCAAAGTCGAGTTGTTCTCGACATGAAAAACACCTATAGCGATAATTCTAGTGGCTCCATATGGGCGGCCATGTTAGTTCTGTCCTGTAAAGTTCCTGTGAGAATTAGGCAGGTACCAGAGTACCACAGAGCATAGTTAACCAGGAACCAGCGACACTCCGGGACGGGAACCAGCCTCTCACTGCTTGTGTCAGTGTACATACCGTGTTTGCGGGGAAAAGTTTCCTCCCGTTTGTTCGCTATACTCATTTGTTATTAGTCATATATTATTTATAAATTATAAGAACCTATCAAACCCCCCTTAAATTGTCTCTAACTAACTATGCTATGGGTATCACACCCACTTACATTTTATTTAACTACGCTGTAATTCTCAGTGTTAGCGCCGTATGGGCATAGCCGGAGCATCATAGAGTAATAGATAAACCTAACCTAAGCCTTAATTTGACATCCTCCTTTGGACAATATCCAAATCATGAGGCAGCTTTAAGACGTGACGTCATGATTACGGTAGTTATGGTGAGCAGTGCGCATGTCCGGGTGTGTGTACCATATGGCAGCAGGTCACGTGACTAAACACGTGTCCCGCATCTCATTATTCTGACTTAGAACTCTCAGGCATCAGAGTAAGTCGTATTTCCCTATTACATGTTCACAGAGAAAAGAACTAGAATCACTGGGGGTGGATGGCTAAATTCGACACGGCGACATGGCCATTTCTTAAAATCGACATGCGACATGGAGCTTAGTGACATGCGACATGAGGTTTGAAATGATAGTGACAGGGGACATGAGCAATTCTTAAAATCGACATGGGACATAGGGATTATTAAGCGACATTGACATGCGACATGGCCATTTCTTTAACTCGACATGTGACATGGGGACCCCCCCCATCTATACCCCCCCCCCATCTTGTTGTTACTCAGTACGTCACGTGATACCAGAGCTGGGCCCTGATTGGTCAGGGGGTGGCGCCTGTTGCCGTGAGTTGATGGGCAGGTACCAGGCGGGTACCCATCTTACCTATGCCCTGTGCCAGCACCCCGTACTCAGGGAGTGGTCATTTTGTAACACCAGAGGCCTTCGGCCTCTGGCGGGTCACATCCCTACCCTACCCTTGTCTGCCTGCGTGACATGACCTACTTGAGCTGACCTACATAGGCTGGCCGGTGACCTGACCTAGAATCTATATGCCCAAATAAGGCAGACTGCCTGTGTCTCAGAATAGTCTCCCGTTGTGCGTTTCCCCATGAGTACCGACCTTGCAAGGATTCATTGGATACGTAGTGGAAACAAGGGGGGAGGGGGACCAAAAAAAAGTTGGACCCCTCTTGAGAGTGGGGGGGGGGGGGGGACCAAAAAATATACACCCCTTTTCAGCAAAAAAAAAAAGAAGCCCATTACTATAGCTCAAAAAGGGTCGGCCGTGCTCAATTTCACAACCTTCCTGTGGGGGGGGGGGGGGGGCCAAGATCTGCTCATGTGAAAACCTACCGACCCCCACCCCCCGTTGTTAAAAAATGACTACTCCGTAAGGGCTTGTTAACAAGGTGTATCAATATTTCAGCACAGACTATTGACGTGTGTGTCGTCTGTACTCTGGTGCCTCTAATGATACACCAGCAACACTGGTCTACCACAGACAGTAACTCTTTAACCATTTAAAGTGGCATTCTCACCAAGCCAATACCACTCACAATCCTTGTACTGTTCTAGTCTACTGTGTGGTTAAGTGCGAGTGGTGAGAATGCCCCTTTAAGGAAGCCATGATGCCTTAATGCACCATGCCCTATCGCTGGGGATACATTGGTGTCTCATGCCAACCCAATCAATTCAAACATTTAAAGGGATATATGAAGAAGAAATATGAAAAGTGACAGACACATTGTTGATGTTTTATGGTAGATATTGTAGATTTGCCAAGAACTACTTTTCGTGTATGGAGACTGCAGGGTGTGATGGGTGTAGGAGGGCAGGAAGTAGTACGGTGTTCACCCCTTCTAACACAGGAGAGTTCCTATTGTCGGAGCCCTGAGGCAAAACGTTATATTAGACTGTGCTGGGAGAGTGGTATAACCCCCCACCCGGGGGGAGAGTGTACAGCACACCGCTGTCATGCAGTCTCCCCCCACCAGCTCCCCTCCCGGATACACTCACTGCGCATGTGCACAACGTTTACAAAGAAACTTAAGGTAGCTTCAAAAAGACTTCAGTAAGAAACTCGTCCTACCTTATAAGGTAAACGTGCCCCGCCCTGGAGGTGTCTTCTTACAACATTGCACTCATAAGGCACGCATAATAGACTTTACACACGACCTCCCACCTAACTGAAGGGGAAAACTATTGAATTTTAAAGTGAAGCATTGAAAAAAGTACTTACAATAAGAAGGAATCTGAGATAAGTGAGTGGCTCAGTAGCAGAAGGAACCCCTGTATACCATGGCGCCCTGTTGTGTAAAGAGCTGCACCCCGATCAACTCTATAGTCTGACAAGGAATCTAAATACAAGGTCCATGGTCCACAGTTGTAATAAAACATTTCATCATAATCGGAAATTATGTTTGAAGAACCAACCAGGAACCCGCCATGATGACACGTCACCAGTCTGACTAACTGTCCATGAGTGATGCCACCTGCCTCGTAATAAGAACATGGAATAACTTTTGCTGAACAGAATCTGAAACAGAGTTAGGGCCAAAAGATCAGGCCAATCTCAAGTTGGCCTATTTCCATCTGGCCTTGGATAATGTCACATTTTGCACTATTCAAACAACCTTTGAGCCCCACACCCTTCTACATTTGTGTAATTTCTTTACTTATTATTCATCATGAAATGTGCTCCTATTACAGATTGACATCTTTGTCAAAACAACACAACTAGAGATAACAGGAGTACAGGTTTGTCCTAAATTTCATTCAGTATATACATGTAAATTAGTTACAAACAAGAAGCAAGTTTCACTCAGAAAAGAAGGATGGGGCCACAGATGTAGACCCTGCAAACAAAATCTCAAGCAGAACTCATGCCATTCTTGAGTCTCGACTCGCGATCCCCAGGAGATTTTTTTAACGTTTTGTGGCACATTCCTAGGAATTCCTTGTTTTTTGAACAAGTTTTTTGAATAAGTTTTTACTTGTGTCATTAGCCCAAGTTGCAAAGGTTCATTCCCGAGTTCATTTTGTGAACACGACACGTTTACCATTCTTGGGAATATCTCGTGTCTTTCTTGTGTTATGGTGACTTCCCCGGATTCTCCCCAGTCGCGAACGTTCAATTCCCGAGTTCTGTTTGGAGGGGATCTACCAGGGGGGTCGTTCATGAATCAGCTCAATGTGAACAGGTGGGAACTGGTACAACACCTGACCTATCATCACTATGACAACAGTTAAAAGGCAATTACAACATGGCCAGATTTGAATATCCTGTGAATTATGAAATTAATTGATTTTCTATTAATCTGGCGCTGTTACCTAATTAACATATTTAAAGTGTATTAATAATTGGTGGTACCAGGTACTCCAACAAGCGGTAGTCATGGCAGCACACCCGTGCTGGTGTGCAGTTGGCTGTTTTCAGTGCTAGTACACTGATATTCTTTATGTTAGACTTCTTAATTAGTACTGAACAACTTCCTTAGTCGTATTATAGCATCCTATATAGACAAAGGTGCACGAGTAGAGTTCCTCACTGAGGGTTATTTCACGAGGCGAAGCCGAGTGAAATAACCCTCAGTGGGGAACTCTACGAGTGCTCCTTTGTGTTTATTTCATGTGAATATTAATAATATTTGTCAAAATTCCACTTAATTACTCTGAAAAGGCTAATTTATAGTGGTTAAATTAACTATTATGATCATTTGACAGGCCGTGAAATACGGACCAGGTTTATTTCACGGGGGTGTTAAATACGGCCTTCCTTGGTTAAGTCAATGGGAGTGCTGTATTCGCCATGAAATAAAAGGCCAATCTATTTTAGTTGATGTTGTCCAGTACTGACCAACTCACCTTAGTCTTCTCCATTATAATATGTATTGGGCTGGGTCTTTTTGAGTAAGGCATTAGTCATATTTTGTTTTGCCTTAATTATTTTTGCACTTGGTCATGCCTTACCAATGAGCCTATGACTAACCTGGGATAGCCACTACAGACTAAGGGCTGGATCTTTTATATTATCAGTGTAGTGACGCCATGGATGCGGTACATGCGGGACATATTTTTGACTTTCCATCTTTACAGTTTTCTTTGTTAGATTATGTTGCACACATACTACCTACCAATACTCACTGGTACCGTCCACCTATTGGTAGCAGAAGCCACGCCCGACAAGCTGCATTAGTGTCCTTGTAAGACACAGACCATATCTCCTGCTGAAGGTATATCTTAAAAAATACAATCAATGGGTTGCAAATGGATAGCTTTGAGTCTTATGTATCCCTAGAGCTCTATAGTGCTGCATATATGGAGGCGCAACAGCTAAAAACCAGACGGATCCAATTCTAAAACCAAACTCCAGCCAGCCATACTATAGTAGGAAAACACTTGAGTGTAACCCGTCACTGACATTTGTCATCATGATGCACCAATGCAGCTCTGGCGATTAACTCGCCAGATTTGCATTGGTGCATCATGGTGACCCTTTGGATGTGTATCAACCCTGTAGGGTTATCATAATGCATGACATGAGAACTGGCGTCATGTCAAGTAGCAGCCTTTTTATTGAAATTCATATTGGATCAGAATACTATGTCGAGGGTTTGATACACAAAGGATGATATTATTATACTTATTATATTATATGCAAATTACGCTACAAAGATGATTGTAAATGTTGAATTGAAATGAATAAATTCTTTGAAACTGAAATGCAGCCCTGGCAAGCTACTCACCAGGGCTACATTCATGCATGACAATGACCAAGGGCATGATGCATTAAAGCACCACGTTGTCCTTACAGGGTTATGTCACAAAACATCACTGAGCCCTTCCCGGTCCCAAGGTGGTTATGAAGGTAATGTAGAATGGCACAGCGGGGCAGTACATCACTGCTTAATAATGTCAGGGTGCAGCTATTATACCTCAACGAGCACCGTAAAACCTAGCTCAGGTACCTCAACTCTTATTTTCTCCGTCCCTCCATAATAGAGTTCAGGATATCAGTGCTTTGAGGGCGGAGGAAAGGGTGCTTGCACGCACTATTTCGGCCATAACTATTTGCAATTTCTTTATTTCCTCATCTGCCTTGGATAGCCTGACATTTTCTCTGTAACCTAGCCCAATTCCAGATTTTTCAAAGCCCTAAAAATATGTTAAAAACAAGATTTAAAATGCCCCCCCCCCCCCCCACCTAGACTCGGAGTGACTACCGTGGGTGTGCAAGTCAGCGACGGCCAGGTGCCTGTTTCCGGTCCACATGTTTGTCGTACCCAAACGCTGAATGTGGTTTGGGGACGAGTCTCGTGCTATGTAAAACCCTGCCAGTCAGCCAACCTACTTCTGATACATCTCAAATGTAGAAGCTGAATTCGTGTGTTTCACTTCATTTTAGAAATCTGCATCTATCTATAGGGGCCAAGCTAATTGCTCTGTGGGCGCTGCCTTTACTTAAGCTGGTACTGGTAAGATAAGCATTGCTAACAACAGCCGGAATGGGTACCAGCTGTTACATATATTTAACCTAATGAATTCCGTAGTAAATACAGACAATTATTTCAGAAGTTAAAATGTGGGATGAAAATAAGAATACACATTACCTATTATGGGGATGATTTTTCCAAATTGATAACCCCTTCCTACCAAAATCCCTTTAGGAACAAGTCATCAAACTTAAACCATTCAGAAAGAGAAATGCGGCTCTTATATCTGAGGTTTTACAATTTTGGATGCCATAAAACTCCCAGCTATCACACCAGAGGGTTTAGAATAGGTAGGGGCACAGATGGGGGGGGGGGGGGGGGTTAATGTACATGCCCTTTGAAAAAATGAGAACATAATCAATGAAGCCCTGGTGAGTAACTCGCCAGGGCTGCAAGCAAGTATCATACATATGCCGTATATATAGGGCCGGCATGATGCATGAATGGATGTTTCACATGATGCCTTATGGCAAGTAGCTTACATGCGCTGCATTGGTGCATCATGCAGATCAAACAGGAGTGTAGCAAACCCATAGGCTCAGCTTCACTACACCACTGAGTTATTCGTCAGCACCCCATGAATGCATCATCTTGCCATTAACGTGTAAATTAAGGCGAAGGAAATAAATGTAGAATGTAAAAAGCTGTTCAAGAGTCGAGACGGGGCAGATCTTAAAGTTTAAATTGTGCTGTTAAACATTTAAACAGCATCATAGTACAAAGAAGGGAAGATGACACACGGCAGGACGTGGCTGTATTATGTATAGAATTGTAAAGCAGCATCCAAATGTCCGCCCCGTGAAGTGCTCCTTTTAAAACTCCTCAGCTATTATGTCAAAACATCTTAGAGTTCCATATTTGACTCAATGCCAAACAACTTAGTTAACCCTTTCAGGGCGGCGCAGTGCTTTAATGCACATTGTGGCCATGGTGTGTGAATTTAGCCCTGCCACTAGTGCCAGGTTACTCAACAGAAGTTGCTGTGTCACTTGTCGATTTTAAGAAATGTCCCTGTCCCTTGTCGATTTTAAGAAAAGGGTCTTGTCACTTGTCACTGACATTGTAAAAATGTCACTAGGTCTCATTTCACTTGTCGATTTAAGGAATGCCCATGTCATTTGTCGATTATAAGAAATAGGTCTTGTCCCTTGTCACTTGGCTCATGTCGATTTGTCAATCTTATCCCTCTCGGGCCCTCAACAGGGAATGGTACAGGACTGATACTCCCCAGGAGGGTCGGCATGATGCACTAATGCAGCCCTGGTGAGATACTCGCGGGCACTGCATTAGTGCATCATACGACAAATGTTGCTTTAAGGCAATAAGCCGCCCTGAATGGTTGAGTACAGCAGGTGCATGTAGCCCCTGTGATGGGGTGTGGGGGAGTCGCGGCACATTTCCCGCCATGAAGGTAACTCGCGTCTTGGAGAAGTAGCGTCTTTTATCGTGCAGCACAACAATGTTGGACAGCGCTCCCTGCCGGGACGGCCGCCATGTTTTCCCATGATGCCTCAGTGAGAGACAAAGCGGAAGTAGAGTGCCAAGTGTCATGGCCCCCGGCTGCCTTATTGTCAGACTGTCTGAAGTAAGGTGCGGCTGTATCAAATACTTGGCAGACAGAGAGTGATTTCACATCATGTTTAACTCTATGAGGACAGCAAGTCAGTATAAAGCGACATTTGTCATCATGATGCACCAATGCAGTCCTGGTGAGTAAGTTGCCGGTGCTGCATTGGTGCATCATGACGACCCTCCGGGAGTGTATCAACCCTGGAGGGTCTACATGATGCATGAATGCGGCCCTGGCGAGTTACTCCCCAGGGCTGCATTCATACAACATCAGGATAAGAGACATAATGCATAAAAGCACTGCACGGCCCTTAAAGGGTTAAAGCAAGGGGCGGCTTTATCAAATACTTGACAGCCTGAGACTGACATCACAGTTAGCGCCTTATCGTCTGTCCGCCCCTTCCCCATGAGCCTCGCTTTGATCGTCGTGTACCAGCTGCTGATTGGTGGACACAGCAGCCAATCAGCTGGCCGCTCTCATGGAGGGACGACCGGCGTGTAAATAGGTGTCAGTGATGGGTTTTGATACACGTTTTGGGGTGAGATTTGGTTATTGTGGGGCAGTGACGCTGATATAGTGATGGGCCATCTTCTGCACTTCCTATAGGAGTCTAGCTTCATAACCAGTGGGTCCATCATTTAAAACTTCGCTGGTTGCAGTGAAACACACTGATAAGGTACCCCCTGACTGGTACCTTGTCCCTGGGTAACACCCACTTCCAGGGACATGCTGGTACCCACCCTACCAGGTGTTATCAGTGCGGGCCGCCACAACAAGCTCCAGTCCCGCCTATGCCTTATAGGAATCTGGAGCTATACCCTGTGGGTCCGCCATTTTGAGCCTAGAGCACTGGCCCTAGTCCTTCACCGTAGGCAGTTGGGGGATGGGGTGTGTGTGTGTGTGGGGGGGGGGGGGGGGGGGTCAAGACTATAGCTGTTGCTGATTTATTTCATGCATTGTCCCTCTTGTACCATGTGGCCGTCACGGGTCATTACTTCTGTTGTTAAAGATGCCTGCAGAATGAGCCTAGTGCCACCAGCCTACAGGACAGCACCCCCCCCCCCCATCTTCTCCCACCCACACTACACGATAGTACCTCTCAGCGGGACAGAGGCTGGGCTATCCTACCCACCTCACCCTTGTCCCTAACCCCCCCCCCCCCACACCCACACACACCCACACACACCCATCTGCACCCACCCACACTACACTATAGTATCTCGCAGTGTTACAAGGGCCTGTGCTATCCTTGCTCATCCTACCCCATATACCCCCTGTCCCTAACCTCCCCCCCACACCCACACACAACCCTGGTACAAGGGTCTGAGCTATCCCTACTCATCCTATCCCCCCCACTAGTCTGCATGCCCCCTGCCCCCTGCCCCCTGCCCCCTGCCCCTACCCCCTGCCCACACTCACACACCACCCACATACAAGGGCCTGTGCTATCCCTTCCCCTCCTCCCCCCTGTCCCTAACCGCCCCCCCCCCCCCCACCCACAAACCTCCGTGTACCACGGTCAGTGCTCTGCTACCATTGTCGGGCAATGAGCCAAATCCTGCAGGATGCTTCCCACAATTCCCTTCTGCCGGAACCGGAAGTCATTTAAGCGGATGTTGCGTGTGGTGCATCCTGGGGGGTTTACACAGCCTATTGTGGTGTAGGTCTATAGATGCACTTCCCTCTCCCCTTCTCTGTCTATAGATCCCTCTATACCTCTCTCAATCTTCATCTCTCTGTCTCTGTCTTTCCCTCTGGTTTCCCTACACATTTTTTTTGAATGTAATATTTATTCTGGAGGTGTCAGGCTAGGTTCCTATTTGAAATATGGTGGTACGTATATTCTCCTGGCTCCCCCTCCCTCCATCCCTCTCTCAACCCTCGTATCTGTATGTCTGTTCACCTTTTCTCTCTTTCCCTATGCCCCTCTATCCCTCTGTTAATCTTCCCTCTGTCTCTCTCACTGTCTCTGTCTCACTGTTTCTGTCTCACTGTCTTTGTCTCACTGAATCTGTCTCTCTGTCTCTGTCTCTCTGTCACTGTGTCTGTCTCTCTCTTACTGTCTCTGTCTCTCTCACTGCCCTCTTGTCTCTCCCTCTCTCCACCTTCATCTTTCTGTCTCTGTTTCTCTCACATTCCTTGGCTTCCAATGCCATTAGTCTCCCTCCGTCTCACTGCCTGCTTGTCACTATGCTCATATCTGGTACTAACTTGACCGTGGCCTTTTACCTTACGAGTGCTGAGGGAGTTATATTAGGGAAGGGGGTGGGGTAACGAGTTCACGGGGTAGAATTGGAAGTTCATAAGCTCTCTATTCCTCTAAAGCCAGAGGGACCACAATCCTTAAGAACTTGTGTCACATTATGGGGTAAAACCCACAACCCTAGGGGCAGGCAGGAATCCTGTTGGATTCAGGGTCTGGGATGTGCGTGGTATCCGTGGTGGTAGCCGAGCACGGCTGTCAATAGAACCTGGTCAACTTATAACTATATGTGGCACATGTCTATGCGCTGACTTCTTTGAATTTTCTAACTGGCCAGAAGAACTGTTTGCTGCTTGACACTGAAACAAGGTAGCCGGTCTCAGGTACCAGTGAACCGACATTTTGGTGAAAGGCCCTTTCAAGATGGTGGACTAGATGTCGGCTATGTACAGTCCGTACCGGGACGTGGTAGGCTACAATCTCCCAGCAGATTCTTCCAAAAGTTTTTACCGGCACTACGTCGTTCTCTGCCAAAACGTGGCGGATCACTCCAAACACGTGCCTACGCCATGCTTTTAAGATATGCATCTATACAACTATGAATCGATTCAATTATCTAAAGGGAGGTTTGGAGTTTAATAGTTTAAAATGATAAAAGTATTGGTCATGGTTTTATGTGCAAAATTGATCATATTCCTTGGAACTATTTTTGGTGCATAGAAATGGCAGTGGGAGATGGCTATAGGAGAGCAGACAAGTAGTACTGTTTTCACCCCTTTTTCCACAGAAGAGTTCCGAGAGTCTGGGCCTTTTGGCAGAGTCTTATTTGAGACTGTGTTGGGAGAGTGAGTAGTCTACCACGGATCGTGCCATTTAGCAGAGTTCAGGGGTGGCGGGAGGGGCGGGGTTAGTACCATTAGCCGCCACCAGTGGCACCACCTGGCGGATTTAGGCAGCACTACACCTAAAGGACAGGGCACACAGGGACCATGAAGGCGGAGGGATACACCACATAAAGTAGTTCCCACTGAGCAGATAAAGTAGTTCCTGCGGAGGAGGTTCCTGCCTGATTGGGTAGGTATGGGAAGAAAGAAGGTGGGGGCAGGGTGGGGGGAAGCATTCTCCTTATAAGTTGCCCGAGGGTGCACTTTCAGTGGTCGCTATGTCTGTGCCCACGTCTGTGACGTCAGTTGAAGTCGGTTACGTGAAACGCAGTGACGTCAGATAAGCGAGAATTTGTGTCACCCTTATATATATAAGGATGTTAGGTATCAAGAGAAAGCTGCCTTGGCAATTGCTGGTGTACTTGAGTCTGATAATTGATTGCCTAAGATTCAAAATGGCGCCGGCTACACGGTGAAAGATGAGAGGTTCCTCTGTGGCCGCCTCCTGTTGTCCCCTCATTACTGTTATTGTATTTGTGCGAGCGAGATGTAGGGACAATACTTCCACCTTCAGCTGCCCTGAACCCGGGGAAGCCGAACCTGTTGTTCTAATTCCTGAGAATCTCAAGAAACTATTTATAATTCAATGTGCAATTTTGTAAATAGAAGGAGACTCTTCAAGAACTGCAATTACCCTAGTATAGAATCCTATGGTGGAGAGAAGAAGAAGATTATTCTACTATTGAGAAGTCTCCCCGGGACTGGGTGAGTCCCAACACTCAGCAATGTGTCAAAATCTAGTTTACCGTAAACATACTTTATTTCGCGCTGTATATATTTTCGTGAATTTTAAAATTCGCAAAAATATGTACAGACTGAATATTTATACAGTGTAGTCATAGTAGTACCATATTCCAAAATCTGTGAATTTAAGTACACCTCAAATTGTAGTTTTCGACAAATTTGCGAAAATATATGTGAGCGAAAATATTTACATTTACAGTAGTTATCTCGTATAAGAGCCTTTACCCACCATATCTGTATAGGTTATGGTTGAAACTTAAAACACCATATATACATATATAACCCCAAAGGGCTAGCATGACACCTCAAGGTTCCACCTGTGTCCGTCGGCTAAATATACAAACACAGTACGGATGAATACGCTGCCAGTGTTGCATTGGTGCATCATGCAGCGCGATGGGTAAATGCATGTTTTCACTGCGACTTACTAACCAGCGCTGCATATATGCATCATGACGCTAAAGCGTCGTAAACACAAAGCATCAGGTGAGCATGAGAGGGTTGGTATGACATTCAGCCCTGTCTCTGTGCTACTGTGAGTTGAGGGTAAAAACTACAGAATTAATGACCAAGGTGTGGGGGCTCTGTATGGGTAGGGCTTTAGTATGGTATGGGCATGATGCATGAATGCAACCCTGGTGAGTAACTCGCAAGGACTGCTTTCATGCTGCATACCGGCCCTTTAGGAGTGTATCAAACCCGCAATGTTGGCATGATGCATGGATGAAGCACTGGTTATTCTATCCAACAGGGCATCATGACGACACATGACATGATGCCTTCACGGCCTACAAGGGTTAGTTGTTGTTCTAACTGCTGTGTACAGTAACCATGGTAACCAGTCGTATACTGTAGACCGTGTTTATGGATACACAGATACATGACAAAATACAATACGTCAACTCTCACTCGTTAAAAGGTATCCTTTAATCTAGACTGACAGTGTTGTAATGCATCATGCCATTCATCGTCATGATGCATGAATGCAGCAGTCATGATGCATGAATGCAGCAGTCTATTCGCCAATTAGGCATCATGCCGACTTGTAGAGAACACTGTCAGAAGTAAGTGTAGCTGCACAGTGAGTTATACAGTAGATTTACAGTATTAAAGGACGTAATTTTGGTTTCAAAAGCAAAGATACCTCCTTTTATACTGTAAATCTACAGTATAACTCACTGTGCAGCTACACTGACTTCTGACAGTGAAGTGTTGGAAGGTACTCGGATGAAGCCCTTGTGACTTTCTCATATTATGACTACAAAGTGCATAATATTGTCTGCACCCTTCTTTATTTTGGACAAAGAGAGAAATACAAATAAATGCATCAAATAGCTGACGCAGGTTAATCTGTATGTAGGGAGCCACGCCTCTCTTGGCCCGTACGTACCGTAAAACCTCAACAATAAGCCGAACTCGCGTTTCCATGTAACTACAAGCCGCAAGGATTGGGTACTTTTCCGGCAAAAATTTAAAAATAATCCGACCTACCCTACCTACTTTTCAACCTGAAACACCTCAAAACCTTGAAACCCATGTATAAGGCGCACCTTGACAATATGAATACCGTTTACTAGCCGCGGCCTATAGGTGAGGTTTACTGTAGTAACATATCAGCATATCAGCTTATCAGAGTACCACCACCACAGGGTTTGAAGGCTGCTGGAGTTCTAAAGGACCTACAGATTAGTCCCAATGCCTCACACGGAGATCCGTGTGTGGGGTGCACGTGGCTCCGATTACTGTGTTCCACATTCCCAGTTGTCAGTGAGTCGGCGCTGAAGTTTGCACGTCAATTTTTGGGTAATTTTCAGGCAAAATTAAAGGGTCATTCTCACCACTCGCACTTAACAACATAGCATTCTAAAATATGAATGGGATACGCTCAGTGATTATGCCAATTTAACAAACAACAAAAAAACGACCTACCCTACCTAGATTTTTAGACTATGTGACCTGAAAACACCTTAAACCCTTGCATACTAGTCATGGTAAGGTTTAACAGTAACAACATATCAGGATATCAGCTTATTAGAGTACCACAGGGTTTGAAGCAGTTCTAAGGACCTACAGATGAGTCCTGTGCCTCACACGGAGATCCGTGTGTGGGTCGGTGCAGTCAGCTCCGGTTACTGTGTGCTACATTCCCAGTGTATCATACACCCCGACACCAGCTCCTGTATCTGCAGCAAAGACGTTCTGAGTTCCCCAGTGTAGAGGTATTCATACAGCAAAAATAGGCAGACAACAACATGAATCTCTTCATCCCAATCCTAGATTCAGGTTGTATTGGGTTGTCATTGATCTGTTGAGCTTTCTGATATGAGCCATCACCTGCATACTGTTTGTGTCCTCCCCATATGGGGGCCATGCTAATTGTCCTGTGAGCGCAGCCATTACTAAAGCTGGTACTGGCGAGATAGGTACTGATAACAGCTGTTACAATGGGTACCAGTTGTTACATGATGTACCCATACTCAAGGAAAACACACTCAAGCAGGTATACTAACCTAAACATGGTATCAATACCATTAGAAGTAAAAAATCCTAATATGAAAATTTATAAAAATGCCTAGGTAAGGAATACATAGCAGGGACATGCCCCTAAATGGGCGTTTCCTTGCTATTTGCTATATTTATAGGGCTTACTTGCCCTTATTACCCCCGCTCATCGGAATTGCTGGTGTCTGTATAACACGGTCTTCTAGACCAACACTCTGCCAGGATAAATAAGTGAAATTCAAATCAAATCAAACCCTAAGACACGAGGTCTTACAATAGCAAGATATTGACAATCAGCTAACCAGTGTACCACCACAGGGGTTGTGCAGATTTGTGAATCTGATCAGGAGTGACCAGTATGCTCCCTGTGCCCCCCCCCCTCCCCCAAACATCTGTATCTGCAGGTTTGGGCATGCTGTAAATTCCTGAGTATAAGCCCAGTCACACCGCTATGTTATATTAGACAAACCTATAAGGGTTCTAACACATTCCTCCATTGGAGCCTCTGGATGGAGGCAGCCATCTTGTAGGACACCAAATCTCGTGCCCATTCTCATCCTAGCAGTGAGATGGCATGATATTCCCATTGTCTCTGGCCAGCTTATCGGTGTTTTCTTAGGGTAAATATTTGTAAATATACTCTTATATGAAACCTAAAGCTTATTTATAAGCTACACCTCAATCCTATAAGCAGCACTGCCGATCTGATTGGCGTACTAGCCACAGTCTCTATGCACAAATGTATCACTAATGATGGCGATTTGACTCTGGTACTGCTGCTTCTACACTCTAAAAAATGTGTGTTAAGGGAACATGTATTTAAAGAGTAACACACTTTGAGTAGCGTAACACTTAGTAACAGAGTAACACACTTTTGTGATCAACACACTTCAAGTAGCGCGCAGTGTGTCACAATACAAAAGTGTGTTAAAAGTGACTTCAAAAAAGCATTTAAACACAACACACTTTTCTTAGAGTGTACACCATAATTGACAGTACTAGATAGTCATGGCATTGGTGGACACGCGTGACGGTAATGATGCATTCATGGAGCACACACCGGGCTGATTCAATGTAGCACCACAGAGATACCCTCATTAACATAAACATATGCAGATTAGTCACGTGACCAGCCTATTTACATATCGGTAACACGCCGGTATATGTTGTATACAGAGACGATGTAATAGCTATTGTTGCTAGGAGGCACTTTAGATACCGTATTGCCCATTTAAGCAGAGGGTTCTCAAAAGTCATTGAATATTAGTCTCAAACAATGCTTGCATTTCCTTTGTTATCGCATGGACAAAGCGCTGCTTGAAACTTCAGGCAATTGCAGAATTGGTCACATGACCATGTAGTTTCGATAAAGCTTCCGGGTTCTGTGCTATGTAGACGGCAGGTCTATATGACCGCTAGTTACCATTAAGGATGACATAATGCATTCATGCATCATGCCCTTGTATGTCATGATGTATGAATGCTGCCCTATACTAGCGAGCCCTAGAGTCGACATGATGCACCGATACCCTGCCGAGTTACTGATCAGTGCCGTATCTGGGATTCCGCTAGGACTCGTTTTCCATTAGCCAATTTGGCGAATTTGTTACAATTTTGATTCGCCAAATTGTATACCAATTAGCCATACATGTTTACTGTGAAATATACTCACATTTGCTCACATCATTTAACAGTAAACTTTAATGAAACATTTGATCAATTAAGGTCAGGGGCATAAACAGTCTAGTAACCACAGTTAGCCAATTTGGCGAATTTTAAATGGATAGCATTAGCCAAAATGAACTTTGATTCGCCATTGGCGATTTGGCGAGTGGCTAGCGGAATCCCAGCGTATTGGTGCATCATGATGACAAATGTCATCTGTTAGCGACATCCGTTCTTAAAATGTTAAGGCATCATGCCGTCCTATCAGGATAAACAGGAGGCACCCACAGACATCCCTCTCTAAATATTATGGCACTATTTCCTGAATCGTTACCTGTTTACCCCAAACAGGATAAAGTGTATCCCTCCGCGCCCAGAACCTGCAAGTCATGCCTCCCTCTCAGATTCCAAGATGGCCGTTCTACAGCTTCCTGTGGGGGTGGCTGATGGGATTGGGAGCTATAGTGGTAACTAAGGGCAACCAAAACTAGTTCAGGATAAAGTCCTCAACATGTTCATGTTTGCAGTGTCTCAATGAACAAATTCACACATGGCGAGTCTTGTTGGGTTACTCGGCGAGTTACTCGCCAGGGCTACATTCAGAAACAAACATTCAGGTGCAGGAGGGGCAGGTCACATTTAAACACTCTACGGGCCTTAATCCTTTAAGGAGGTCATGATGCTTTAGTGCATCATACCCGTGGTCGCTATGATGCCTGAGTGCAGCCCTGGTGAGTAACTCGCCAGTGCTGTATTCAAGCATCATGGTGACACTATGTTCAACTTATTGATTAATAGTCTATATATGTCCAATAGATGGATATACGGTGTAGGGCATTATCCTTAGGGTTGTTGGTTTTCCACTTTTAATAGAAGAGAGGGATATTATCCTGTGTTTTAATTGTTTCAAATTTTAAATTATATATATGTGGCCCCCATTGACTTTAGCCTAGGTGCGTTATTCTCACATAGAGCGACTTCTGAGATGTGACACCGCCCCTAAAGGGTTTAGCACCGCACAGTCCTGAAAGGGTTAGGGTGTAATGAGAGTGGCGCAGGAGGCACGTCCCCGGTCCTACTGCTTCCCTCGCCCTGATACCATCTCCTCCCCTCCCCTCCCCCCTCACTCAGGAAGCCAAGAAATTATATCCCTCCCAAAATACTCGGTGTCCCGCGGGTTGATTTCTGTGATTAGGGAGTAGCGTGAGGATCGGGGAGATACCGGGCGGCAATAAGGTGTAAATATGGCCGACCCGGAAATGGGAACCGGCGGGTTATCATGCATTATGGCATAACCCTCTAACCCTTTAAGGGCGGCATCATGCCTTAACGCATCATGCCCTTGGTCATCATGATGCATGAATGCAGCCCTGGTGAGTAGCTTGCCAGAGAGTTGGTGCATCATGGCGACTTTTAGCGACATTTATCCTTAAAGGGTTAAGAAACTAAAAGGCAGTATTTTTTGTCGCCATGATTCACCAAAGCAGCAGTGGTGAGTGACTCGCCATGGCTATATTGGTGTATCATGATGGCCGAGGGTATGGTTCACGAAAGCACTATGCGGCCCTTACAGTGTTCTGAGGATGTGGAGATGAATGTAATAACGTTTAGTTCAGCCGACCTGACATCCTACATGACGTCCTACCCAGCAGAGTGATAACACCAGAGTATTAGCTGTAACCATAATCATAACAAGAGCCAGAATGTGAATCAACTATAGATGCTCATTTTGTCGGGAGTGTGTGTAGAATATAGTGTATGATATACCCTCACAGAGAGAAGTAAAAGAGTCGCTATGACTCTGAGAGCCAGAGTCGCAGTTTGTCTCCCATGCGACACCTGTAGAGGAGAGTTGAATGAGTTTGACTCTCCATTCCTGAAGAGTCAACCACAGTTGACCCATCAAAGGAGGGGGAGTCAAAATCTAATACATGAGTGCATGCAGGTCAGGTGGATTGTGTAATCATATCAGGCTAGGCTGGGGGCAACAGGTGTATACAATTAGTGGACAGGCCAGGTGAGGCTTGTGAGAGATGTGAGGAAGTTATTGCCCAAGAGAGGTCAATAACAAGACATGTTGTCATGTCCACCACTTCTCCTTATGTGAGAGGGCTAAGTTATATCTGCCTCACACTACACTCTTCAGACCATTGGCCACAAACATCAAATTAGATGCCAATATCATAGGTCTATGTGTAGTTCAAGCAGTGCCATACATTATATCTCAGCCAGTTAATGCCCAGCCTTATGTTTATTTCCCTTACCCACAAATATGGTGGCTCTATACTGTTGATGTTCTTGGAATGTATTGTAAAGTTTATCATCATATTTGATTCAGGTAAGTTAATTGGAAAAGCTTTTACATTGACATTCCTTAACTACATTATTTAGACAAATAAAGACATAGTATACTATTCTATAAAGGACCAAAACTGTTTGGCATGTACCAAATGTCTGAAGTATTGATAGTGGCTCTAGCCTGTGGTTGCCACTCGTACCAAACTAGTGCAGGTTGCCCCACCATGTGGTTTCATATACAACTACTATCAGAGTCAACACATTTTTTATCTGACTCTTCATGGAGAGTCAAACTATGTATGACTCTGTTGTGGGCAGAGTCAACTGCACTTGACTCTGCACTGAAGGTAGAGTCAAGCTGTACAACGTCCAAGGGGTATGACTGGAGTGGCTGTGACCCCTCCACCAGAGTCATCATGACTCTGCTACCAGAATCAACTAGAGTTGACTATGGTAAAAGAGCCACGGCGACGCCTTTACTTCTCTCTGTGCTTAAATCCCTTAGAGCCTGATTTAAGAGTTGGCAGGATGCATGAATGCAGCACTGGCGAGTTACTCGCTATGATGACGGGCATTACAGCAATCTTCAGCTCCTCGGACATGGTTGCAGCCGTGACAGGTAACTCGTGACACAAAAGACACCAGGACTTTTTACAAGAATGATTTGTTACATAACTCACTTAACTCTTTATGGAGATAAAGTTACCTCAACGTCCCAATTATTGCCATCATGATGCCCCAAAACAGGGTCGAAGTAGGAGTGTATCAAACCTGTAGGGTCGTCAGGATGCATGAATGCAGTACTGGCGAGTTACTTACTAGGGCTGCATTCATGCATCATGCCGGCACCATGGTGTAGTTCATTGACAAACTCCCATGTCTCTGAAAGATAACATTTGTCATCATGATGCACCAATGCAGCACTTGCGAGTAACTTACTGGCACTGCATAGTTGCATCATGCCGACCCTTTTGTAGTGTCTCAACCCCATAGGGTCGGCATGATGCATGGATGCAGCACCAGGCTGCATTCCTGCATCATGCCGACACCCTGCTGCAGTGCATCCCCTACCTGTACCGTCCTCAACCCTTTAAGGATTGCATGACGTTTGAATGCAGCCCTGGCTAGTAACTGCATTACAGTATCATGCTGATCCTTTAGGGTTGAGACACTACTAAAAGGTCAGCATGATGCACCATTGCAGCACTGGCGAGTTACTCACCGGGGCTGCATTGGTGAATCATGATGACAAATTTTAGCAACATACCGTCCGTAACTGGTTACAGTGTTAGAGGCCTGGGGTGTGGCTCGGCCCCTGGGGATGTGTATTCATACGCCAGCTTGGACACACAAGATGGCGGTCGATGAACGCCGGCAACCAGCGCCGGACATGCGCACACCGTGCTGCCCCTAAGTGTCAGTAAATAGCGCTAGTTCTCTGCCAACCCACCAGGGGGACTGCCATGCCTGCAGTGTTCCAGACAGGCCCCGGGATGATTTCCTCCTTGAAAAAATGAAACCCCCTACAATGTGTTGTCTGCTAAGGATTATTACGGAGTAGACATCATACGAAGTTTTGTCGCCTGTAAAAACGCTGGGTATTTAAGTAAGTGACGGTATTGAATCAGTGCCGGGCCTATGTCTTCAGTAAAGGCGACTGCCACAACACCTTTCTACAGGAAAGCTAACTCTATGCCTCTACATGGGTGCCCACATATCTAACCGTGTCGCCGTGTCGGATTTAAGCAAGAGAGCTGTGTAGTTGTGTCAAATTTTAGGTATATAAGAACTAAGAGAAAAATCCCTGTGGGTAGATTTTTATCCCCATTTTTCCTGTGTCTGTTGATTTAAAAAGGGCCTAAAACGGCCGTGTCGCTGTGTCGCCGGTGTCGATTTTTACCCATGTAGAGGCACAACTCTGTCAGCTTTGGCTGCTGCAAGGAGTTGCGGCAAGTTATCCCTGTAATGGCACCGGGTACACGGTAACAGACTGTACCCCTCGGTCTGCCCGCCTGGTGTCACAAACCACCACCAGGGGGACACATTGTAACCATGGTAACACGTCATCAGACGACATTTATCTCGTGTTTACAGCCGCTATTAAGGGATGAAGGAATGACTCAGCAAAAAATAAAAATGAAACAAACATCATTAGTGCCTGAGTCAATGTTCAATAAACGTCGTGAAATCATGTCCAAGATGACCGCTAGGCCGTCATAACGCGTTAACGACTTCATAGAGCGTTAATACACTCCGTATCTTTGTTGTCGTTCGATGCATGAGTGCAGTCCTGACTCATCAATACTGCATTCATGCATCATGGTGAGATTTGATACACTCCTTGAGGCACAGCATGATACACCGATGCAATGCCCATGAGTTACCTGCCGGCGCTGCATTGGTGCATCATGACGGCCCATTCCTTGATGCATCATGACGACCAATAAAAATGAAGCCCTATAGGGTTAAGGAGAACAGGAAGTAGTAAGAAGCATTGTGGGAAGCGGACACTTGAGGGGTTTCTATTGCATTATGGGTATTTGAGCTCATGTAAGCGGCAGTAGAGGTGATTAAACCCGTATTATCGCTCACAGACACGGGCTGACGTGATGGGGTGGGATGTGTGCACCTACACGGGGTGGTTGTGGACGGACATCAAAGGCACCCGGACAACGGCCTGGGGGTCGTTACTAGGTCCTTACTGGTGTGATAAATCAGTCCATACAAGTACGGTAGTTGTTAGTTTACACTGGTACAACTGAAACCATTGTAGTATTGCACTTCATTAGATGTATAGAACTTCAAAATAAAACCTGTACCAGCATATTGCACGGTCATCTAAGGGAGTGATCATTTTGTAACAACAGGGGGGGGGGGGGTGGAGGGTTTCTGCGCGTAGCGTGCGAAATCTTTTACCCCCCTCCGGTCAAGGGGTCAACATTTTTTACCCCCCCCCCTTAGGGTCGAAAATCGGCTCGGGCGCGGGCCCTTTGAAGCATAGTAACGCGCGGGCTTTTTGGCTCAAAACAGGTTAAATTTTTTTGCCCCCCCCCCGGTCAAGGGGTCCAAATTTTTTTGCCCCCCCCCCCAAACCCACCACCCCCCCTGTTAATAATAAATGATCACTCCCTAATGCAGGTATATTCAGTTAGTTGTGGTGTCTGTCATGTCAGTGCTGTACGACCAGACAACGACCAGAGGAAAATGTCAGTTTCACACGCCCAATGCCAGACACAACCCAACCTTCCCCTTTACTACTCACACCTGGCTCCCCCATGTATTGTATTAAAGCACTATATAAACTAATTCATAAGTCCTCGGTTGATGGCTCAAAACAGTCAACATTCGTGCTCAAGTGTTTAAAATCATTTTGATTAGATATATAGATATATAAAAAAAATCTAGCATATTAGTCTAAATCACCTTAGTTGTGTTGCCTGATAATGCCCGTGCTGTGATCAAGACACCCGGGACAACGGCCTGGGGGTCGTTACTAGGTCCTTACTGGTGTGATAAATCAGTGCACACAAGTAGTTGTTAGTTTACACTTACCCGTCTATACTCGTGCAAGTGTTTTAATGTTTTTTGATTGGATATAAAGATATATAATAAAACATGTGGTGCCGGAAAATATCAGGGATGTACTGCCAGACCCAGGACCTTCATGGGGACTATACATACCGTGTTTCCACGTTCATAAGCCAAATAGGAAGTTCACCCGGCTTATAAATGGGGCAGGCTTATGTTCGAGGCAGGCTTATAGTTTTTTTTATCTCCTATAATTATTTAATTCAAAGGGCCGCTCTGACAGCCTGTCTAAAATTCTTGTATTTTTTCATTATATTTACACATTTTTCTGTATATATTTAATGATATCATGACCAATTTAAACATTGTCTTTATCTAAACTGTTCTCAACTTAAGGGGTGGTACGTTGGCTTTATTTATATGAAAGAGATGTGGAAATATTGCGATTAGAAGTGAAGTTATGTCCTCCAGAAGGAATTGTATTGAAGTTGCCTTCATTGACCAGGCTTATATTCGGGGCCCGGCTTATATAAGACCTAGTACCACTTTTGACCCGGCTTATGAGCTGGGCAGGCTTATATTCATGGCCGGGCTTATGAACGGGGAAATACTGTACATGTACAGACATTCTGTGCTACAACGTTCCTGGGTTAAATCCCACCTTCCATACACTACTCACAGGGTCACTACCAATGTACCAGATACAGAGCTCTGTTCCCCTATACTACTCACACGTTACACCAGACATAGAGGTGCCTCTACATGGGTGCCCACAGAGTTTTGAGCGTGTCGCCAGGTCGATCTTTAGCAAAAGGGCCGTGTCACAGTGTCGATTTTTATGTATATAGAACATACTAGGGCCTTATAAAGATGTCTGTGTCCGTCAATTTTTAAAAGGGCCGTGTGTCGATTTTTAAAAGGGCCGTGTCGCCATGTCGCCCGTGTCGAATTTTAACCCATATAGAGGCACATAGAGGGCCCTCCCCCTGTACTACTCCCGTTTACTTAGACCTCTACACCAGCTACACGCTGCAGGTTTCAGCAGTAGTACCTTAAGTACCTTTACGTCAGCCGTTTACACGCAGGGGTCTCAAACTAGTGTACTGTAAGTCTATAGTAAAGGAGCGTACCGGTACCAGTAATTGAGGCCTGTGACTCGGCGTGTATTGTATCAAAGCGCCATGAGCTCCATTTTCTATGTAGACTAATTAGTATGTCCTTGGTGGTGCTCAGCAAACCGCTGCATGCACCCTGTGTACTTGTTAGGGGTCTATTGACCGATAGGACGTCCGCATAGGCTAATATAATAACCTGGGTTATGATAATCAATGTATTCACACTAACAGGTGTGTATAGGGGTGTTACCTGCTACCTGGCTGCATCATCAAGCTTGTCCCTGTTTATCTGTGGTTCCTACACCAGTCAGGGTGTGTGTTATCAGTGACAGTAACCGCAAACGGCGAAATGTGAAATGAGGGTTATGGGCATGACTATACGGCTTATATAGAAATGTTTGGTATCAAAAGAAGGCTGATTCGCGTACACGCCGCGTGTACGCCGCGTACACGCCGCGTACATGCGTACACGCCGCAGCTACAATCCGAGAATCTACAATATTAAACACTTGTGATGTGTGATGTGTAAAGGAAAGGTGCTTCTGTCACGGTGCCAAATTAGCTATTAGGGTGCGGGTGTGGGAGAAAGTGGAGCAATGGAGCCAATCAGTGTTCACAGGGTCCCCTCCCAATACCCCACTCTACCACCGATCTCCCCAACCCAGATACCACCTCTCCCCCTCTCCCCCAACCCTGCCGGTCACCTCATCCAGGTCAGTGTTTGGGGGTGAGGTACTGTCTGTCAATGAGACCATCTATAGGGTAGGGTACCCTGCTCCACCCACTACCCCTCCTCCTCTACCCCCCCCCCCCCCCCCCACACACACACACAGAAATTCTAGGTGCTCCAGCCTTTTGTCTGTAGCGGCTATCCAATGTTAGTCATCTACAAACGACTAATGCCTTACTAAAAAAGGACTTGTAATACTCATTGAAATGGTGAAGACTAAGGTGAGTTGGTCAGTACTGGCCAGCTTGACAGTATAACTTATCTAGGCTAGTCGTATAGGTAGCCAGAAAATGACTAACTAGGTTAGTTACTATTGACTGATTTGTTAGCCAGTACTGACCAAGTTCTGGAACCTAAAGCTGAACAGTACACCGACAACGACCCACTAAATATAATCTATTATCTACTCCTACTCCTCCCCTCCTCCGTCGGCCACTTATGTGATCAGGTGTTGTGCCTAATGAGTCATCAGTCTGTAAGGAAGCCTTCTCCCTGACAGCTACAGCTTGTCAGAGTCTACAGGGCACAGGAGGTCTTTGGATTGAGAGGGGGGTGGGGAGGGGGGGGTGAGAGGCACACATACGTTGGATCAGAGAATCAGGAGCCGGATTCGTCAGTCGTCATTATGAGATTTTCATCAATAGTCCAATATTTGCAATTGACGAAGGTCTCAATAATTGATATCTGCAATAATCTGGATTTCACCTAAAATTCCTGTGAAACGCTTTTCACTAGTGGTCGTCAAACAGGTTTTGTCACATCAAGATTTGCCTATGATTATGTCATTTGTTCTGAAAGACCTGAGAGAAGCAGATGTATAGAACTACAGATATAGTCACTAAGGTAGTAGAAGGAAGAGACATCTTAATAAGGGGCACTGAGAAAACTGAGTCCCTTAAGCCCTTTTCACTAAAATGATAATCCTACAACTGACAAAAAACACCACAAAAAGTGTTAAAACATGCCATGACGGAAACGGGTGTCAAAAGAAGCGGTCCCCAGTCTGAGCGGCGCTAACAAAGTGTGAGCTCAAGACGCCTCTCACCCCCCGGCAGCTGCTCCTCTCCTGCCGGCCACCCGCCCCCCTCCAGGGTCCGCCCAGACCAGCCTGAAAAAATAACCCTTAATGGCCGCATAGTGCATTAATGCATCATGACTTGTTGGTGTCATGATGCAGTAATGCAGCTGCATTCAAGCATCATGCCGACAGTACGGGATTGATACACTCCCAGGGTGTGGCCATGGTTACCAATGGGAACAACCTAAGTAGTCCACAGTGACTTTAAGGTAAGGCCAACATGGGAAGAAAGACTAGGGTCGGTAGGTCGGATATTTATTTTATTTTATTTTATTTTTTTAACATGAAAGTACTAGCCATCCTCCCTGGAAATCTTAAAAAGGACCCAAAAAGTGTAAAAATATGAAATTTTCTTCAAAATTGCACAAAAAATCGTAGGGTCGGCCCTGTTTAGCTAGGGTCGGTCGGGTGACCTGAAACAAACCTTTTTTTTATTTGGCCTAATATTCAAACGGTCTCAAATGCGGATTGGAGTTACCCTTCATATGTGATATATTTTAAATATATTATGGCCCCTGTTGGCAAAATAGATGAATGCAGTCCTGGCGAGTAATACGCCAGGGCTGCAGAGTTGATACACTCCCAACGGGTCGTCATGATACGTCCCCATTGGCGAGTTACTCGCCAGGGCTGCAAATATGGCAGCATTCATGTATTATGACGACAAAGAGCATGATATATCAAAACATTTCATGCGGAATTTACAGTTTGACAGTCAGCAGTAAAACTGCCGCTTTGAAAGTGAAAGTGAGCTACTTAAAGCTGGGCCTTCTCGGAATAAGTTCAGCATTTTCCATACATAGACTAAAATAACAGTTCCACCAGAGGGCAGCAGTGTTTGGACATGGGACCATGGGCCTTGTCCAGCTACAACACATTCACCCTATTTTCGGCCTGTAAGAGCTGAGCTACCAACCCTTAAGAACCCCCTCGTGAATCAAAACTGAACTATATCCAAAAGTGCTTTTGGCCTCACTTCAACCATGACGGTCAAGCTTTAAATCTGAATTAGGACCTCAGTCTCTGACATCAAATAATCATCCCCCCTTCATAACTATAACAGTGAGTAACCCCAAAGATGTATGATGCCTCAATGAGTGTATGAATACAACACTGGCGAGTTACTCGCCATGGCTGCATCACGTCCAAGGGCATGCAACATTAAGCACAATGCGGACCTTAAAGAGGTAAAACTGAATGTTGATCTCAGTCAAGTCATCAAATAAACATGTCAGACAGCGGAATAGACTCCTTTACAATGACACACATTGTTTCATATGGATTCATGTAGACATCTAGAAGTTGGAGGGACGCGTTGACATTAGACTTGTTAAGAGACAGCGGAACTCGGGGAGGACTACTGAATGCAGAATGCTGCCCTGACTTAGTTCTATGTTAATGAATGACTGCAGTATTGTAAGTTAACCCTGCAAGGGCAGCACAGTGCTTAAATGATGCAGCATGAATGCAGCATAGAGACCCTTCAGAGTTAACACTCCCTAATCACTGTCAGAACACTGATGTGCTGACCACGTTTTTGATGTGCTGACCACGCTGGGTCAGCACATCAACATGGCGGATAACAGGGTGATAACAGGGTGTTCCTGGGCTATCTAGAATGTACACTTCACAATAGATAGCTACAATATATATTTACACCAAGTGGATATTGATTCAACCATGATAGGGGCCTAGATATGCAGTATTGGGCACAATGAGTGATGTGCTGACCACACTGCTTGATTGTTCTTGTGATGTCCCGTAACACATTTCTGTGATGCCCGTAACACGGTTCTCTGTTGTACATAATACATATACATTTAGTTATAAAATTACAAAATATACAATATACATAAACTAAATGAAAGATTAATTGCCTGGTCTGGGGGGAGGGGGGGGGAGCAGGCATTTGGGGTTGTAAAATTAGTGATACATTTTTGAACTGATGAGGTTCTTTATAAGTTATATAGTTTAATGCAACTTCACAGCACAAAATCCTGTGTTAATAATGTAAGTTGAAGTAGTCAGGTTACCACCCCTCCCTACTGCAGGCAGTAGATGAAGGGTAGGTTCCTAATGGTCAAGCCAATTGCATAACTCTGAAATATACATGGTGTCACCATGTTCACTGAAGCATGACCAGCCACACAGTCATGCTAGTTTAGGGAGTGCTCATTCTTTAACAACAGGGTGGATTTGGGGGGGGGGGGTAAAAAATTTGGACCCCTTGACCTGGGGGGGGGGGGAATTTGGACCCCTCTGGGGGGGCTTGGGGGGGGATGATTTCCAACGTTTTTCCGAGTGTCGCTGGCAGAGAAGCTCCTTGTGTTACGGGACATCACTAGCACACACTACCTGTGTGTTACGGGCATCAGTGGCAGTGTGTTACGGGACATCACCATGAAATCACAAACTCCCATTTTCTCAGTTATTAATGGCAATCACTGTGAAAGGTGAATGCATATAGCCTTCTTACACCCTTATGAATATATGGTGTAGATTTCAATGTTACAAACTCACTAGAAGTATGGCAATCTTACATTCCCTGTTGGAGTGTCCACCATGTGGTCAGCACATCAAAAATGTGGTCAGCACATCAGTGTTGCGACAGTGCTAATGGTTTGCGTGGGGCACATACGCAATATTTCGATAGCAAATGAATATGTCATCCTTAAAGGGTGTATGGTGAATGGATTTATTCTTAGACACTCACAGAGAAAAGTACAATCACAGTGACTCCCCACAACTCTTAAGTGGTTCCCAATCAGTATGGAGTCTTAGAATAGGAGTCATTATAGAGTCATTATAGAGTCCTGCTAATGCTAGGGAGTCACTTAAGAGTCCTGGGGAGAGTTATCTCAGTGATCAAGCAGTCTTTGCGAAAACTTTTTCATCCCACAGGACATTCGGTCCTGCAAATTTTCAATGTTGAAGGACCGGCTACATTTTTGGAGGACCGGATAGCCACATAGCTGATGATTTCTGCATTTTAAGTATAGAGGAGTTTTGTCCATTAAGAATACATTTCAGTTGTGATCCTTTATGGCCAAATCAGTATAGATATATAGTTTTACACAGTATATTGATATAAAAATTTCAGCTTTAGAAGCCCAACTGAATTCTTCTAGTTCTGAAAAGTCCAAAATGTGACCGGCCATTCGGTCCTGCTACACCTGTGAATCTGCTGGACAGGTGGCATTTTAGGAGGACATTGCCACTGTCCTGCATGTTTTCGCAAAGACTGAGATTCAAGTCGGGAGTCACAGTGATTCTACTTCTTTTCTCTGTGCTTTAAGTGTTTCTCCTGTCTGGGTGGAATACTTACAGGAAACTACTGCTGACAACTACAACTCGGTGTGTGCCACACATGGATTGTCTGAAAACATTGTGGAGTGATTCTGAAATGAGCATCTCTTGATAACATATTGTGGAGAGATATTCCTTTTTACTAATATAATTAACTCATTCTAAAGGTGGGAATCAACACGAACAGGACACGGGAAGTGAATTATAATGTTATAAAGCATCAGTTGTGAATGTAGGCTAGATGTCTACCCACGACTTGTGCAGGACTTGTCATGTGTAGGGCTATTGATTGAGGCAATGGTGTAGAACACTTAACCCTTTCAGGACAGCATATCGCTGAAAGATGACATTTTTCCTCATGATGCACCAATGCAGCACCGGCGAGTAACCGGTGCAGTGGGTGCAGCCTAGTTCCATTCTACGCCACAGGGGCGCTGCCAGCAGCTCATTAATATTCATGATTCTCTCCACTCTCCACCAGAGTCTTTCACCATATTTTAAGCTATATCAAATAGAGGATATCAGGGAGGAGAGTGGCCGTGAGGATCCTATTGGCAGGTTGACAGCTACTTTAAGGGTATCTTTAGCCTCTTTAGCCTAAGTTGACAGCTACCTGGCATCGGTTGTGACAGCAGTTAAACAAGGGTTGACAGCTATAATAACAATACTGTGCAGGTATTTAGTATAGCTGACTGACAGTACTGGGTGCCAGAGTCTAAATAAGGAGATAGGCCCTAAATGATCCTCCTCCCAAATCACAAAAAAAGAACAAGCTGAACTATGGAATAGCATTTTTGGTTTGATTTTTCACATTGATTGACCCCAACCCCTCTTTGTGATTGGTCTGAAGTTATTGACCCTCAACCCCATTGAAAAGTGATCAGTGAACGATCTCATATTCTTATCTCTATCCTTAACAATAAAAAACTAGCAGAGAAATCTCCCATATTGGTAAAAGTACTAGCAGTCAGATGTAGCATCCAGTGTACAGCTCTGTCTAACCCTGACTGGTTTCACCATGATGTATTCTGACCACACCCGTGTTGTATTGACGCCTCACTAACCGGGCTCACTAAGTACAGACAACGCGCCAGGCACTGAACGACATAATGACAGACGCACTGCTAACTACTCACCAACCCTTTGAGGATAAAATAATGGCTGTGTCCGACGAACTTGGGCCAATGTGTTTGTCTATGACCGGCTGCCGTCTCTGACCGGCTATCTAGAAAAGTTGTTTGGAGGGATAAACATTAAAAAAAAAAAAAAGATTTTAATTTTTTTTTAATTATTCCTCCAAACAAGTCATGAAGTAATTGCTAGCCTCATCAAATCAATTCAATTATATGGAAATCAGCCTGAAATAGAGATTGGGGACTAGGCTAACTTTGTTGATGTGACTAGGCTAACTCAGTCTGTTGTGAGAAGAGATGACTAGGCCAACTGAGTGTAAAGTACTAGGCTAACTAATACTATTTATTTTTTTGAAATATAAGATGTCCTATGCTTTAGCACTGGAGGGCCGTATTCAATGCCCCCATTGAATACAACGTGGCCGTATTCAATGGGCTAAGAAAAAGTTGTTTTTCCTTCATTAAATGGCTTCAAATGAAAAAATAAACACAAATGCCAGCTACATTGATACCGCTCTGATGTATTTCACTTGTGAGGGCTGGGGCGCATCCCACTCAGCCTGCGGCTTCGTGGGATACTGCCCCAGCCCCCACTCGTGAAATACAATAGAGACGGTATCAATGGGCGTTGGCATTTGTCTATATATTACATGGCCATGGCCGCCAACACATAACCTTACAATGTTCAGCTGCCTACAAATACTGTGCAATCACCCCCTGTAGCTTTGCTTACGAACACAGCCATCCACCATTACTGATGAGCTAACTCTTGAGTGTTCCTACAGTATCACTGAATCATCATAGCATCCTGGGTTAGAGTACTTCCCAGTATACTACTAGTTATGACTAGATGAGTGCTCTCTATTTCACAGTCAATATCTTGACACATCTTGGTGCCAACAGGGGATGTCGGGGACACAAGGGGCCAATTCACGTGTCGATTTTTATTGAGAAAGTCGTAAAAACTAAATAAGTTTGCTGATGTTAACCCTTTAAGGACGGCAAGTCAGTAAAAGATGGCATTTGTCAGCATAATGCACCAATACCGCCCCGGCAAGTAACTCGCTGGTGCTGCATTAGAGCATCATGCCAACCCTTTCGATAGTGTTTCAACCCCTATTGTCCGCATGACGCATGACTGCAGCCCCGATGAGTTACTCACCAGGGCTGCATTCAATATGCATGCAATATGCCGTCTCTAAATGGTTAATATTGACCTGTTTACTGTAATTTGTGTGTGTGGGTGTAACAACACACCGCCCCAGGGCTGGGTGAACACTGCAGGGTAGGAATACCCATATAGACTAAGGCCAGTGGGTTACCTCCAAACAGAACTCAAGAATGACACAAGTTAGAAACATGTTCATTTCCCGGGGAAAAAAACAAGCTGTATACACAAATAGACATAGTGAACCCCCCTAGTGACATGTTCAATGCTGATGTGTATTTCCCCAGTTTTACTGATGCAAATAACCAGAAATTCCACAACTAGAATGAAGACGTGTGTGTCTCAAGGTTCAAGACAAGAAATGACAGGGAATATGACACAATAGTAAATTTAAAAAAAAAGTTATGACACGAGCATGGCATGAGTTCTGCGTGAGATTTTGCTTGCAGGATTCCCTTCCATCATTCGTCACGAGCTAGCCCTGGGGCCTTATTACATTAGGTGGTCGGGAAAATGAGTCAAGAACGATGGGAAGAAACTTATGAAAGCAGCTTTTGTGTTTCCTTTAGTTTTAATGTGCAAATGGATGCCGTCCTTAAATGGTTGATAATCTAAATAAGGCGCCAGCCAAAGATAAAACCATGGTCCATGGCTTATAACACTTATACAGCTACTCACTTGTATCACATTGTATCATCTGACTTACACTCACAGTAGGAGAGGTGACCAATGGCCCACATCCACCTACAGCCATGTATGTGATATGCATCCAGGCTCATTGTTTTGTTCTCTAAGCCAGTATAACGCAGGGATGCAGCACCATAAAACGTTGATGCATTATGACGTCCTTGTACACTGAAAAAGTAAACTCGTCTCCAGACTTGTCGAAGTGACCGTCATAAAATAAACGAGTCAAAAGTTGTCTATCAGGTTACCATCCCACAAATAGAATCTGGAGCTGGCAAATGTCGGGTTTTGGGCTGGCACATACCAAGTGGGTATTCTGTCTCCAGCTAGAAGACCCGCTTCCTTGTCACTTAGACAAGTTTTTGACTCGTTTATTTTATGACCGTCACTTTGAAGGGTCTGGAGACAAGTTAATTTTTTGAGTGTAGGATTATATGGTAAATGCTCTAAGTAGGTGTGCAGCCATTTGTCTATCAGAGGGTGCTGCCACCGTGTAACATCTGTACAAGCATGTCCATACTCAGCCCTTTGTAGCTCTGTCTCTGTACAAGGGCCACTATCTCACCCACACAACCTTTATTACACTGGGTATCAGAAGTACATTAACCCTTTCACCCTTTATAGGGGGACATGTTCCTAAAATATTACATTAGTTCTAAATCAACAAGCTGCAGTTGTTGATACAAACATGATACAGAGTACAAGTATTCATGATGGTTCCATGGTGAGGCCCTTGACCATGAATGTGCCTCCACATGGGTAAAAATCGACACGGGCGACACAGCGACACGGACCCTTTAAAAATCAACACGGGCGACACGGCCCCTTTAAAAATCAACGGACACAGATCATTTTATGAGGCCCTAGTATCTTTAATATCCATAGAAATCGACACAACGACCTGGCACACTTGCTAAAATTCGACACAGCGACACGGTCAAAAAGTTGGGTACCCATGTAGAGGCACATGAATCATGAGCACATTGACCCTGGTGCAGAGGGCCTCCATGACACATCAGGTACATACTGTAGCAGACCTGTAGTTCTGCCCCTTGACACCAGGGGTCTCCCCGTCTGCCGGCTCCTCATTGGCTGAGAGGGGTTGATGTAGTGGTGGGTAACACTGCTGTACTCAGTATAATGGCGAGAGCAGAACCGGAGGCAGAACTGAATGCTGTTGTTAACGTACTCACAGTGGTTGCGGTACAAGTCCACACTAGTTAGAGCGCTATACAGAGTCTTAACCCCTACCTGCTCTCTCCCAGTCATCCATACTAAACCCCCCCCCCTCCCACCCGATCACTTTCCTGCCCACTGATTTCCCCCATTACCAGATATCAATCTGCTGCTCTCATCCTCCGCCCACCTCCCTCTACCCTCCCCCAGCTCTCTCCCCCTAAACAACCCCCCCCTTCCCTTTTCACATTTCCTCACTTCCTCTTACCATATACCGATTCCCCTCTCCTGACCTCCCTACCGTCAGCTTCCACCTCCCCCCCCCCCCCACACCCCGAGCCAACCCCCACCTCACCTGTCTTCATTCTTAAAGTGGCATTCTCACCGAGCGTTTCCCACTCACAATTCTAGTACTGTTCTAGTCTGCTATGTGGTAGGTGCGAGTGGTGAGAATGCCCCTTTAATTTCCTCCCTCCATCTTCCCTCCCCGCAATCTCCTCCCTCCTCACCCTCAGCCCCCCCCACCTCCCTCCTCTACACTCCTCCCCTGTTCCCTCCTCACCCCCCAACCCCCCCCCCCCTAATATCCATAGAAATCGACACAACGACCTGGCACACTTGCTAAAATTCGACACGGCGACACAGCCAAAAAGTTGGGTACCCATGTAGAGGCACATGAATCATGAGCACATTGACCCTGGTGCTGATCCATGACACATGAGGTACATACTGTAGCAGACCTGTAGTTACACCCCTTGACACCAGGGGTCTCCCCGTCTGCCGGCTCCTCATTGGCTGAGAGGGGTTGATGTAGTGGTGGGTAACACTGCTGTACTCAGTATAATGGCGAGAGCAGAACCGGAGGCAGAACTGAATGCTGTTGTTAACGTACTCACAGTGGTTGCGGTACAAGTCCACACTAGTTAGAGCGCTATACAGAGTCTTAACCCCTACCTGCTCTCTCCCAGTCATCCATACTAACCCCCCCCCCCTCCCACCCGATCACTTTCCTGCCCACTGATTTCCCCCATTACCAGATATCAATCGGCTGCTCTCATCCTCAGCCCACCTCCCTCCACCCTCCCCCAGCTCTCTCCCCCTAAACAACCCCCCCCCCCCCCACTTTCCTTTTCCCATTTCCTCATTTCCTCTTACCATATACAGATTCCCCTCTCCTGACCTCCCTACCCTCAGCTTCCACCTCCCCCCGCCCCCCCCCCACACACACACCCCGAGCCAACCCCCACCTCACCTGCCTGGCATTCTCACCGAGCGTTTCCCACTCACAATTCTAGTACTGTTCTAGTCTGCTATGTGGTAGGTGCGAGTGGTGAGAATGCCCCTTTAATTTCCTCCCTCCATCTTCTCTCCCCACAATCTCCTCCCTTCTCTCCCTCAGCCCCCCCCACCTCCCTCCTCTACACTCCCCTGTTCCCTCCTCACCCCCCACCCTCACCTCTCATTTCCTCATTTCCTCTTACCATATACAGCTACCTCTCTCCTACCCTCCCCACGTTCACTCCCCCCTCCCCCCCCCCGGGTGTTAATGTGCCCACCTACAGGAGAAGCCCTCTGTGTGTGGCGCGGTGCATGCTGGGCCCACTCTACGACTTCCTGCTGTAGCTGGTACCTGCAGACTTCCCGCTGGTATCTCTAACCCTGTAAGGACGGCATGTCACTTCCTGCTGGAGCTGGTACCTGCAGACTTCCCGCTGGTATCTCTAACCCTGTAAGGACGGCATGTCACTTCCTGCTGGAGCTGGTACCTGCAGACTTCCCGCTGGTATCTGTAACCCTGTAAGGACGGCATGTCACTTCCTGCTGGAGCTGGTTCCTGCAGACTTCCCGCTGGTATCTGTAACCCTGTAAGGACCGCATGTCACTAGTCTCCAGAGCAAACGACTGCAAATGTACGGGCACTGTGATTGGTCAGTGCCCCCCACACGTATAAAATGGTACTTGTGGGAATTTACTGTGCGGCAGACTCACTAGGCATGTCACTTAAAGATGACATTGGTCGGAATGATGCACTGATGCAGCCCAGGCGAGTAACTCGCCGGTGCTGCATTAGTGCATTTGTGCCCTTCCGGAGTGTATCAACCCTGGGTCGCCATGATGCCTGAATGCAGCACTGGTGAGTTGCTCGCCAGGACTGCATTCATGCATCACAACAACCATATCAACTAAGATGCTAGTCCTTAGAGTATGAGGCATACCGGCAGGCCACTTCTACTGAAGGTAGCCAAAACTAACCCGAAATAAAAGGCGACATCAATCTAAACTTTGAGAAAAGATATGCAAACATAAATTAATTATCTTTTTGAATACTGTGGTTGTTCTTTGTTCTTCCGTAGACTCCTATTGGACGGAAGTTGCTGCTTTCTATCCTACTTTTACTACTTTTGGATACCTTCTGCACTCATTTCACAGTTTCCATCAGTCTAGAAGTGACTTTGTTTGTTAGGCTTCAGTGAACTTGATATGACCTTGTTGAGGGAACAGTGCTGTAACCTTGTCCGTCTAGCAGTCAGTGATACATTTAGACACACGCACTACCTAAGCCTCCTAGTGGCCCTGAATACCTCTATCACCTTCCGTCCCAGCAGCCCAACCATCCAGACGTATGTAATGGTATGTATATGTATGATGCGTGACTAACGCCGCTACACACTATATGTATAAACATGAACACACAATATGACTTCACCCCCGGGCACGGCTTTGAACCCCGACTGGGTACCGAGGTACTGTGGTCGTACTATATTTCGCTGGGTATATATTTTCACTATATTCACGGAAATGAAAAATCCGCGAAATTCTTATATGCTACAGTATAGAATAAATACCCGCGAATAAGTCTTTTTTGCCACCTCAGCGAAAATTTACACCCGTGAATATAAGTACTTTCACAGTATCTAAGTCTGACACCATGAAGGCAGCATAGTGCTCTCAGGGCAGACTATACCCTTTATCTTTGTGACACATGAATGCAGCCCTGATGAGTAACTCACCAGAATTACTTACAAGCATCATGCTGATGCTATGGGATTGATACCGGAGTGTATTTATGTCGCGTCTCGGCAGTAACTCACCCTGCTCGCATTCATGCATCAGGAAAAAATTAATACTGTAGCCTTAATGGTTAATTAACCATTGCCTTATCATCATGATGCATGACTGCACCACCAGCAAGAAGCTCTCTGATGGTGCATTCATGCATCATGCCCGGATCCTGCCCGGTTGTGGCATGTTGTCGCTGGTCCCCGCCCGGTGCTGTATAATGAGACATGGCCGTGAAGGAGGCACCAGCAACCAGCTCAAGTACAGCATGACAACCTCCTTAGCAACCCGTGTACCACTCCAACATGGCTGCCCACACCGTAACCAGGCAAACACTCTATACTCGGGTTTCTCACTTTTTAGCGATATAACAATGTTCAAAGTGGGGTTTAAACATGTTACAATGGTACTTAGTGTATTTACGTACCTGAGCTAGTTTGAGAAACGGTTTAGTAACTTAGATGTTATATAGTGCAAAGTATTCTTCTGTATAAGGCTAATAAAGAACAAGACAGTCACACAGTCTGAACCAGTCTAATGCGAGTCGTTTTTTTACCCTCTTGGCTTGCCTTTACCCTTGTGATCTGCATGGGCTGACTGTGTTCACCCTGTGCAGCATAACAAGATTGGTACATACACTGTTAGAAGTAAGTAGTGTTTCCTGTACAGCAACTATTGGGGGAAACTTCAGGTCATATTTGAGCTGTGGAGTATGGTACTCTCTCCAACCTCTCTACTCTCTCTCCCTCTGGTTGCTGGTTATGGGATTCGAACCTGCATCTACAGTAACAGAATTGTATGTGTACAGCAAAACTTTCTGCATTATCTTTTACAGCTAAAGTACTGTATAGTTACAGCACATATTGGTGTTCACGAACAACAACTTTTTACAGTGATACTCAGGGTGATGACACTAAACACCACGGCTAATGTCACTGCTAGTGTAGCAGTTTTAAGGTTCCCTCGGTGAGACTAAATCATTATTCTGGTACACCATGTAGCGTTATACCTGTATATGTAGACTGGAGATCAGAGAGCCATACTGCAGGTTACCCTGTATGACATTATTATATAGACTCAGGGTAGGGTCACATAGGGTGTAGACACATTAGTATGGGCTCCTTGCCCCTGTGCAGCGCTTCATACAGGGTATAAAGTATACTACTTAGGCCAAAAAAAAGGTTTGTTTCAGGTCACCCGACCGACCCTATCTAAACAGGGCCGACCCTATGTTTTTTATGCAATTTTGAAGATTTGGTGTGTTTTTTATACTTTTTTGGGGGTCAATTTTTGGTTTAAAAAATTTTGGAAAAAAATCTCCCCATTTTTTTACTTTTTTGGGTCAATATTAGAGGGAAAGTAAAAAAAAATCCGACCTACCGACCCTAGAGTTTCTTCCCATGTTACCTGAAACAAAACTTTTTTTTATTTGGCCTAAGGGCCTGCATTAAGGGGGGGGCTGACTGTAGCATCTATCTGTAGCTATCTGTAGGTGTACAGTACTTACTTCTTACAGTGTAGGCGGGTATCGTGTAGATACATTACTATGGACTCCTTACCCCTGTGCAGCCCTTCATACAGGAGATGAGTATACTACTTAGGGCCTGCATTAAGGGGGGGGGACTGGGGTGGCGGTATCTCTATCAGACAAGCAAGTTACCTGGGGAGCACGGGGGGGGGGGTTGACTACAGCAGCTAGACTCAAAAAGTAAAAAGTGACAAGGAAGTGGGTCTTTTAGCTGGAGATAAAAGACCCATTTGGCATGTGCCAGCCCAAAACCCGACATTTGCCAGCTCCAGATTCTATTTGTGGGATGGTAACTTGATAAGTTAGACAACTTTTGACTCGTTTATTTTATCTTATGAGAGTCACTTTGAGGAGTCTGGCGACGAGTTTACTTTTTCAGTGTAGCTGATGTAGCGAGGAAACAGAAGCCGGGTTAGTGTTGATACCTTACAGATAGGTCCCAGTACAAACCAGTCAGTGCTCAAGGCAAATATTTGCAGTCAGGTTTCAAACCCCAGCAGTACTTTGAATTCAAACGGGGGAAAACCTTATGCAGCATTCCTTTTGATGCACCGTTTTATTAAGAAGTAGTTACTTTTTTCTGTTTGTCCTTAAAATGGCGTCTTGTTAAGAAGTTCCTTAGTTGTGCCGTGCTGCCCGTGCACCTGTCAGGCACGTTAAGCACTTAATAAGGGAGTGGTTGTTTTTTAAGAACATGGGGGGGGGAACCAAAAAGATTTGGACCCCTTTTGAGGGGGGACAAAAAAAATTGCGCCCTTTTTAGCGAAAAGGCCCACGTGTTACTATAGGTCAAAGGGGTGGGCTACACTCAATTTCAACCTGCCTAGGGGGGGACCAAATTTTTTTAGATCCGCTCGCGCAAAGATCCAACGACCCCCACCCCCCCCCCCCCCATGTCAAAAAATGACCACTCCCTAAGTGTAGGAACTGACCCTGTGAGGACGACCCTCACCAAAGTAGCCTTGGTTTGATGTGTGAATCCAGCCCTGGCGAGTTGCATCATGACAACCAAGGGCATGATACTTTAATTCCATTAATTGCATTATTCCATCCTTAAAGGGTTAACACCCACAACCCCCCCCCCCTACACACACACACACACACACACAAACCCATACACACACATACACACTTGAGGCAGACACAAAGCGTTGAATTAATACTGCACTTTTTTTCCTGCTTTATTTAAAAGGAAAGTCTGGTCAAGAGAAGGTTCGACAAGAAGACTAGGTTGAAACCCTGGTTATAGATAAGTACATGCAAATTAACCTACACAATATGGACACTGTAAGTGTTTCACTAATACTCAGGTTTCCTTCTCCCACCCTGTACAGCGCATTGAGTGGTTTTAATAAGATAATCTTGTACAGCTTCCAGTTTTATTTTTATACCACAGCGGGCACAGAGAACAAAGCATTTCACAACTCTTGTATACTGCATACAGCTAGTGGTATCGGGTAGTAATAGGCCTTGTACCAAGCTGTACACATGATATGATACAACACACAAACCACATCCCATACTATATAGTGGATACGGCCTTCTCTATGTTAAACCTGTGGGAGCTCCGTACTCCATACCCCCATGCAGTGTAGCCATACTCCAACACATTTGTTGATTTTCTTCATGGCCAACAAATTTATTCTTCATTCTAAGACAGTAGGAACATGTAATAAACACAAAAGCCCACTTATGTAGATGTTAATGGCATGGCGCGTTGTCTCTGTCAATGTGTAAGGCCCCTTATTGTCATGATGCATCAATGCTGCCCTGCACTCTCAGATAAAGGCCACCTCATGCTCATTCCCAGTAACTCCTTCCCCAATGTCCCTATAATCAAGAAAAGGGGCATTTCTCCCAGATAACTATTTGAGTTATAGAAAAATTGTGAGGCGGCAAGGTTAAAAAATCGGGTGTTTTGCATCATTCAAGGGGTCGGGCTGATTCAAAATGACACATCACGGCATCATCGCATCTTTTAATCACAGGAAAATACTTTGTTAGAACGATGTCAGAGTTTTGCCGAAAAATGGTTAATTTTGTGTTTGGAAAATCAGTGAAGAAATTAAACTCACTGCAAGGCTGGTCACACTATATTGTACCTCTTTTGCCTACCTCAGAATGAAAAAGGAAAATAAGAATTATAAAATAATTGGAAACAATTCTAGCCATGGTTATATGAGCTCTTCGCCATAATATACATGTTGCAGGGTTGTTGTGCCAATCAATATGGCAGAGAAGGTAGTTCTTCCAGTTGAGACAGATGATACCAACAGATAACTCCTGTCAGTGGAAGCTCAGTCACCGCACAGAGAGATTAGGAAGTCTTAAACCTGGACATTTCAAAACTGAGATGCAAAGAAAATAAATCTAAATGTAGCTTAATGAAACAAACACAGTGTGCTACACAGAAAGTCTAAATGCTGCGGCCCTTAGTGTGTGGTGAGTATCCCAGGTTAGTCATAGGCACATTGGGCAGGCATGGCCAAGTGCTAATAAAAAATGACTGAGGCCAAACAAGATACGACTAATAGCTTACTCAAAAGGACTTAATCTGAGACTCATTGAAATGGAAAGACTTGGGTGAGTTGGTCAGTAATGACCAACTTGACTATATTAACTAACCTAGGTAGGTCGTATATATAGCCAAAAATGACTAACTTGGTAAGGTACCATAGCGCCGACTGAGAGATTGGTCGTATAGTGGTCAAGCTAGACGTCCTTACTTAAGCTTGTAACTGACGAGATAAGCACTGATACAGCAATTGCAATGGGTACATGCTGTTACATAATGTCCCCTAAGAATTCCACAGTGAAGGCCAGGGAGTTATCTGATTAGTTGATAATGCATCCAGCTATATGCCTATAGGGAGCTAAAGAATACCAGTGCAGGATGTACTTCAGTGATATCTGTGAGGGAGGCGGCCATCTTTAATGAAGCACACGCGGGTTTTTAAAGACGCCAATCTCTGACAGCCGGAGTCGGGACCTCTTGTGTCTGCACTCCAACGCTATAAGGGCAGCAGGCGGCTTTAGTGTACTGTGTCTTTGGTCAGCATGATGCATGAATACAGCCATGGTCAGTTATCGACCAGGGCTGCATTCATGCATCTTACCGACCCTTTTGGAAGTGTTTCAACCCCAAAATATCAGCAGGATGCATCAATGCAGCACTGGCAAGTTACTCGTCAAGGCTGTATTAGTTTATCATGCCGACAAAGGGCACAGTGTATTACCCGTCGCTAAAAGATGACATTTGTTGTCACAATAAACCAATGCAGCCCTGGTGAGTAACTCGCTGGTGCTGCATAGGTGGATCATGCTGACCCTACGGCAGTGTCTCAACCCTGTAGGGTCGGCATGATGCTTGAATGCAGCACTGGCGAGTTACTCCGCAGGGCTACATGACGACCAAGGGCATGATGCATTAAGGTATCATGCCGTCCTTAAAGGGTTTAAACGCCATGCGTCCTATAAGTACTAATGGCATCCTGATGAGATAGACTTGTACTTATACGCCTCATCCACATCACTGAACAGCCGTCCTACGTAGACATATTAATCACTGCATACAGCTCGTTTAGTTAAAATACATCCAATGTGTCGAACAAAAAGTAATAATTTCCCTAATAATATGAGTCAGAATGTTCACAAATAACATACATAGCTTCCTATCTAATCTATTCCGCTTCATTCCCTCCGATTTACCTCCAATATATGATTATTTAGGAATAAAATGTGCACCTTTTATTCGCTCATTGAAAATAAACTAGAGAAGCCCATGATCGGGCCATATTAGATCCCTTTCTTACCCATTGATGACATTTGATATATATATTATAATGCTACAGTGTTTGAAAGACATTTAGGTAAGCTTACGCATTTGAGGACAGATCGGATATACACTCACTTAAAGGTGACATTCATCAGAACGTGCACTGACTAGAATATATCAGCACTTTTGTCCAGAGCTACAGGCATTACTGGGGCGATTTGGGTCAATTGTGATGTCGCTCACTGTGTGAGTTAAGCCTGGTCTTCTCTAGTTTTTCAGTGCTGTGTTGTCGCTGTCAGCCCGCCTATAGAGATTCCATCGGTGCTGAACAGTTCCCGACCAGGCAGGTGATCTATGAGCTATATCTTATACAGAAAGGTGACGTGAACATATGGCAGGTGCTGCTTTAGTCCTTTAATGTATGATACCTTTTTCTACCCATGGTGTTAATATGCAGCTGTGGTGAGCGCTTTGCCCGGGCTGCATTCAAGCATCATGCCCACCCTACAGGGCTGGTACACTCACTAAGGGTCACTCTCATGTGACAATAAAGCACCGACGAGTTACTCGTGAGACCTGCATTTGTGCATCATGACAACAATGACTCAGCATTTTATAGCACTATGTGGTACATAAAGGGTTAACCATTTGAGGATGGCATATACTATTAATGCACCATGTACTTACTTGTCATGATGCATGAACTCACCAGGGCTGCATTCATGCATCATGCTGACACTATGGAGTGGATACTGTCCCAGAGAGTCAGCATGTTGCACCAATACAGCACCAGCGAGTTACTCGCCGGGGTTGCAATCTCGCATAATGTCGCTAAACGTCAACTTTTCGCGACATGCGGTCCTTACCGGGTTGATGACGTCACGATGCGGCAGGTGGCGGGTTATTACTTGGTGTAGATTGATAGGGGCAAACACACACAAGGTAGTCTATATATGGGAGGCGGGAGTACTGTTTTAACTTTACGCCATATCCAGCTCGCTAAGATTAATGCATTAACGAGTGGCTGTTTTTAGAACAGAAGCTCCCTTACTTCACCTTGTGTGTGTGTCTAGATAAAGTTCAGTTTTGGAAACCTTTTAGTCAGTTACAACTCACAACCTTGGTATAAAGTGGGTGTTTTTAGAATTTATAGAAGCACACATATTTCACCCAGTGTGTATGTGTCTAGACAAGGTTCAGTTTTGAAGACCTTTAAGTCAGACAGAGACCACCTCACCACCTTGGTATATGAACTCAGGCTTGCTGCCACCTGAGCCCCCTAAGTGCTACTACTTTATAGTCTTTGAGTCTGACTGTTCAGCCTGTTCAACTGGTGTGGAGTTTATCTTGTTATGTTTTCCTCTGGTATGGCACGATAAATCTTGTCAATACATTTCTTCTGTATTTATTAGATACATACTTGTATGTAGACGGACCATAGGAATGTCTAGTGTGTTTCTGCGATTGTGATCAGCGTCATGAAGGACGGAAACAAAAAGGTGCACCAACCCTCCATGCTGATGTCACCTCGTACACAGGTGCATTATGGCTGTGTCTTATGAGTTTGTAACACTTGAAACGTCTTTGACCGGGTGTCGTCTTTGACCTGTGTCGTCTTTGACCGGTGTAGTCTTTGACCAGCAAGTTTTAAAATGGCTGAAATGGGAGCTATGTACACAGAAATGCCGGGAAGTTTGTAGTATATAGTGTTAAAATATCCGTCAACCTTTTCCCCCCATTTCTGTGTACATACCTCCCATTTCAGCCATTTTAAAACTTGCTGGTCAAAGACTACACCGGTCAAAGACGACACAGGTCAAAGACGTTTCAATTGTTACAAACTCATAAGACACGGCCTTATGCTGACCCTTCACGTGTGTCAAACATATGTGTGCAGTGAATACCCATACCAATCTAGTTCTAAGAGGTCCCCCGTATGGTAGCGCTGTAGTGGAATGTGACCTCTGTAGGGACCCGTACATTAGTCACGGTGTGGGACATTGTTCCTGTCTGAGGATGTTTAATTACACAGATTTGCATCCGGGTACTGAGGGCAGTAAACGCTACACCGGCCTTTGAGGCACCCCCCCCCCCCCCCCCTGTCCGCTGTAAGGAACCTACTGTGGTAAACATGGACATAAACCATCAGGCTGTGTCTCACGACCTTGGGCCAATGTTTTTGTCTCTGACCGGGTGCCAGCTCTGACCGGGTGCCAGCTCTGACCGGGTGCCAGCTCTGACCGGCCTGAATAAAATCGGGTTATTTAGGGCAGATGATGATAAAAATGGACAACCGGTCAGAGACAAAAACATTGGCCCAAGGTCGTGAGACACAGCCATGAACAGAATAAGGCAACACAAGGCATATACTGAATTCATTAACAATACAGTATAAAAAAAGCGTTTTTTAAATCTTTATTTTGATGCACATTATTACGGACTACAGGGTAATAAACTCAACACCAGCCTTTGAGGCAACTCCCTGTCCGCTGAGGTCTTAAAATGCTGCATAGTACTTTAGATTTAACAGTTTACACGGCTACATCCACGCATCATGCCGACCCAATAGTGTTGATCTAGGCATTCCAGAATGGTCATCATGGTGTTTGAATCGAGCCCCTTCGAGTTACTCACGGGGGTTGTATCATGAAGACGAAGGGCAATATGGCAGTTTGAGGCCATTAAAGGGTTAAACCTCGGAGGCAGTCCCCTGTCCGTTTTAAGGAACCTACCCTTGTAAACATGGACATAAACCACCAACACAATAAGGCAACACAAGAAATAGGCTGAAATCCATTAAGAGCACAATATAAAAGAAGCGTTTTTTTCTTTTAATTTTGATGTATAGTAATTCACATTAACTCTGCATAAACCCTGTAGCACTTTATCTTTTTTTAACATTACTTTAGTACTTAAAGTGAAAATGCCTGTTGTAAAACGAGTTATTTATATATTTTAAAACTGGCCAGAAACAGGGGGTGGGTGTATCCCTGAGGGTTAATACAACAAAAGTCACAAATGCAGCAAAATGTCAATAACAGACAGAGTTGTGGCTGACAGTACGGAGTACACGTCATGAAGGGAGTCACAAAACCGGAAGTCCCCATTTCACGGTCCGTGTCTCGGTGCATATTGTCCCCGCTGTGTTGTCAGGGTGTGTGTCACGGTGTCTGTGTGCCGCTGTGTGTTGTGCAGGCAGGGTAGGACCGTCAAAGACGTCACTAAAAGGTGAAGCGGCAACTGAGGCCGCTCTCAACTCCACGACCCCAGCCTCAGGCAGCCACCATTTTCTACGGTTAGGTTAAAACCTTCTTACTTCTTACTCGAGCGAGCAGATTTGGTTGCAATATAGATATATCATTTTACACCTTGTGTCATTCTTTAATACATCCAGGTGTGTATCCAGTGTTACTGCACTGGTTTCCTGCCCTCAGATAAAGCCTCTTAGGGCGGCATACACTGAAAATCCATAGGTTGAAAGGGTTAGTCAGTACAGACTATCCTAGGTTCGTCATATGTGTGTTAGTCACAATGGCAAAGTTATATTCAAAAATGACTGAGGGGTCAGTCAGTAGGCTAACCTACGTTCATCATTGGTGTGTTGTATTTGTATACCACTAGTTGGTGCCACCTGTAAGATACTATGATGACCACTCAATGGCTCCCCCTGTAAATTAAAAGACTAAGGTGTGTCGGTCAGTTCTGACCAACCTGACCATAATAACTTGCCTAGGTTGGTTGTATAGGGAGCCAAAAAATGACTAACTAGGTGAGGTACTAGTGACTGAGAGATTGGTCGTAAAGGGAGCCTAGGAATATCGGTCATCTTAAATCACTGCCTTTCTGGTAAGAATACTGGTTCATCTGGTTGAGTGCATGAGGCTGTCAATCAGCTGTATGTGGGCGTGGCCTGTCAGTGAGTGGGCGTGGCCTACAATACCCAGCTGTCAATCACTGCCCACCCACACGTCCCACAATGCAGCATTCATGATGGCCGCCGTGTGACGTGCGCGGTAATACCTTAGTTGTGTAACGCGGTGACCGTGACATGTCGTCATAGTAACGGGACGTGTCGCCGTAGTAATGGCGTCTGGGGTCATTAGGTCCTTAGTTCCGGCTCCTCACACCAGGGGGGTACAGGGGTACGTCCATTCACGTCATGGTTCCTGGGTACGGACACAGGGGGCGCTGCGACCAGATGGTAAAGGACAAGTGCTGACCCCTACCTGCTCCACTCGCAGCACTCACACACTATATAAAACTCACACACTTAAAGCTGGGCCGTCAGGGAATAAGTTCAGCACTTTTTATTAATAGACTAAAATAAAGTTCCACCAGAGGGCAGCAGTGTTTGGACAGGGGACCATGAGCATTGTCCAGCTATAACATATTCACCCTATCTTGTGCCTGTAAGAGCTGAGCATCCAGCCCTTAAGAGCCCTCCTACATGTGAATGAAAACTTATCTTTATCCAAAAGTGCTTTTGGCCTCACTTCAACCATGACAGTCAAGCTTTAATATATCAAGGCAGCCACCCACTTATATAGGATAGCTTGACCTAGAGAAACCAGTGCTTTGAGATGTCCGCCCTAATGTTGCAGTCATTAGGCATGATGAGCCCATTTTTTGTGTATTACAGTATAGCTGAACTCTTTCCAGCAAAGGTCAAATAGGAACAATACCACACATGAATAACTACATTATTGAGGTGGGCATCTCAAGGTACTGGCTGACTATCTGACCAGTTATCGGGTTGTCATCTCTACACTGGATCTGCCAGATACTGCCCTTTAAACTAGCTACCTTTAATTTAGTTGACAATTAATGAAGAAATATGGAATGAGTGTAAGGCTTCCCTGAACTATGGTAACTCGCCAGTGCTGTATTCAAGCATCATACTGACCCTATAGGGCACCTGGCCGTCGATAGCAGTGCCACTTGTGGTAAATTGAGAACCCGCAGTACGGGCCCTTGGCCAGTAGGTGGAGCAGCTAACCAGGGGTTATGACGTCACAGTGCAGTACTGAGTCTATAGGTGTCCACCTAGTGTTACCTGCTTGAACTTCCAACCCCCGAACATGGATGCCCGCCTAGCCTAACCCCCAGGAGCCCTACAGGGTTGAGACACTCCTGAAGGGTCGGCTTGAGTTACTCACTGGGGTCGCATTGGTGCATCATGCTGACAAATGTCACCATCTAGCGACATTTAGCCTGACTTACTTAAAGTAGTAGGGGCTGAATAGAAGCCGCTTGGTGTCCTGAGGTGTCTTTACCCGACTTGTAAAAGGTACTCAGGGATCAAAGAGGCTCCACACCCACACCTAGCACCCCTACCGTCACCCATAGAGCACCTACATTCACATAGAGCTGCATTCACACCAGAACCCCATCATCCATCTTTAAACAGATCTTGTCAACTCTACCCTTCATTTAAGGCATCTGCATGTTGCTTTCAAGTCCCTCACCTAACCCCTAATATTACACTTTATCGGTCACACAAGAAAAATATGAGCGTCATTGTCATCGGATAACCACCTTATCACTTGGAAGAGTCTGGAGACAAGTTTACTTTTTGAGTGTGCCTCCTTCCCACGGTTGTCATACCACCCAGCCTCCTCTGGTCCCTTAGTGCGTCCTTACACCACACACTCAAAACTAAACTTGTCTCCAGACTCGTCTAAGTGACTGTCATAAAATAAACAAGCCAAAAGTTGTCTAACCTATCAGGTTACCATCCCACAAATAGAATCTGGAGCTGGCAAATGTGGATTTTTGGGCTGACACATACCAAGTGGGTCTCCAGCTAGAAGACCTGCTTCCTTGTCACTTAGACAAGTTTTTGACTTGTTCATTCATGCCAGTCACTTGGAAGAGTCTGGAGACAAGTTTACTTTCTGAGTGCTGTTTACCTTCCCTCTGGCCCTTATCATGTACTTCTACATTATTCCCACCATCTACTTCAGACTCATCCCCAACATGAAACTGATACCAAGTCTCCCTACACCTAATGATACAGCTATCTGCCATACTCCCCCCCTCCTGCCCTGTGCTATATCTGTCCCAACATGAAACTGATACCAAGTCTCCCCACACCTAATGCTACCTGCCATACTCCCCCCATGCCCTGTGCTATATCTGTCTGCAGGTTCAGCTCTCACAGTGCAGTTTAATCTGGTTCATTTCCTGGCTCAGATTTCAGCATCTAAACACCAGAAATAGAGCTGATTAATTTGGGATATGCACAACAATCCCAGACCCTCCCCCAACCCCACCCCCTCACACTTACAGCAACCCCCTCCCTTATCAGTACCTTAACCCTCTAAGGGCTGCAGAGCACTTTAATTACACTAAGCTGTTATATAATATATATGTAATTCTCTAAAGCGCAGGACTAGCGTATATTGTATACTGTAATATCTAATTTTTGATACTTATATGTTATACACGTTATTGTTACAAACAAATGACAAGATATTGAAAGTCGCAACTTGTTGTGTATATTTTTGTCAATAAACTTTACAAAACTCAAAACTCAAACTGTTTACGTGTCATGATACATGACCTGGCATGTAACTAGCTCATGCTGCATCAAGTGACTTATGCGCAAAGTCCCAAAGCAGTATCAGGGAGCCCGTTGCACTGTATTTGCGCATTATGCCAAATAAACATGAGCCTTAAAGCATCATGCCGTCCTTAAAGGGTTAACCTTTAAAGGACGGCATGATGCCTTAATTCATCTTGCCCTCGGTTGTCATGATGCATGAATGCAGCCCTGGCAAGTAACTCCCCAGTACTGCATTTAAGCATCATGCCGACCCTACAGGGTTGAGACACTCCTAAAGGCTCAGCATGTTGCACCATGCAGCCCTGGTGAGTAACTTAGTGGAGCTGCATAGTTCATCATGATGACAAATGTCAACTTTTAGCGACATCTACCCTTAAAGGGTTAATCCCCCGCTATACCCGCCCCGGTTTATAATCCGCACACCGCTGATAATGAATTCCAATGGGATTAATTAAAACAAGATGGCCGCCACCAGCTGTGTGCGCTGTGTAAAGCGGCCTACACCGGGCGGACTACTTCCAGGGGCGGAGGGATACGGCGGATTGATACGCTGGGCAGGTGGCACCACCTGGTGAGGTAAAAAGGAAGCTGTGTGTGTTCACCGTACCCTGCTACAACAACGCCCGGCTTAATCCGCATGGAGCGTCTTAAATCCGTGTTTTCAAATCTGTGTTTTTGATTGGGGTCTGCTGCTGTGTCGAAATAATCTGCTTACGTGATGGTGGGTGTGTGGGAGGAGGTGGGGGGGGGGGCTGAGGTGAGGTGGGGCTGGGGGTGATCGCGGAAGGATACAGAGATGGTGAAGGTAGTGTGGGTGGGGTGGACACAGTGGGACGACAAAGCCAGGGCAAAGGGAGGACTCTACAGGTGGTTGGGTTTTAGGATTTCAGGATTCTGGTTTTGAGTTTTTAATATTCTTATTCTACAACATATTCCATACAATAACATGTTACTGAAGTTTTGAATAAACGGCCATAATAGTCCACAGATTTACATTAAGACTTACTTTGAGTTTTTGAGTTTTCATATCTTTATTTTGGTATATCATACAACTCAATGTATCTTCATGAATGCTTTTATTAACTGTCATAGATGTCAAAAGTCACAGCCTATCAGAGAATTCATGCTAACCTTGGATTATCTTGCTTACATTCTCATCCCTCCAGGTGGCTTAATTAGAGTGACATGTATGTAAACTCAATGTGTAGCTGGACGTTCACATCTAAGGACGGATGTCACTAAAAGATGACATTTGTCATCATGAGGCACCAATACATCACAGAAGAGTAACGGAGCTGCATTGGTGCATCATGATGACCCTTCGTGAGTGTTTCAACCTCGTAGGGTGGGCAGAATGCTTGAATGCAGCGCTGCAGGACTTTGTTCATGAATCATGATGACAAAGCGCATGATGCACTAATGCCTTATGCCATTCTTAAAGGATTAACACGTTGGAGTCCAGTCGGGCATACTTGACATGAGCTTCCCTGACTTCAGATTCTAACTGTGAATCCTCGCTGCACACATACATCAGTGTCATATAGTAGTATGTCAGGGGCATCCATTTTGAAATGTCAAATATAGAAAACATGTCTTTCTTTTCTGGACTGGCTCCCTCAGTGGTGCAATAGTTGGGTTGAATACAACCATCACCCTGATGTCAACTGTGCACTGTGCCGCCCCCTCACAGGGCAGGGACAGCTGGAAGGTATCGGGGTGTACAGAGTTAGGTCTATGGTGCACACTGAAAAAGTAAACTTGTCTCCAGACTCGTCAAAGTGATTATCATAAAATAAACGAGTCAAAAGTTGTCTGACCTATCAGGTTACCATCCCACAAATAGAATCTGGAGCTAGCAAAAAGGTTTTTTGGCTGGCACATGCCAAGTGGGTCTTCTATCTCCAACTAGAAGACCCGCTTCCTTGTCACTTAGACAAGTTTTTGACTCGTTTTTTTTATGACCGTCACTTTGAAGAGTCTGGAGACAAGTTTACTTCTTGAGTGCAGGTGGCTGCTGGGGTTGAGGTGATAATCTGTTAACGTCGTAAACTATACCATGTAGTTTTATAGAATGCTCTATACCTTGTCTAGTCACTCCTTTAAGGGCCGCTCACTCACCTGTCTCCAGACTCTTCCAAGTGACAGTCATAAAATGAACGAGTCAAAAGCTTGTCTAAGTGACAAGGAAGCGGGCTTCTAGCTGGAGACCCAATTGGCATGTGCCAGCCCAAAACCCAACATTTGCCAGCTCCAGATTTTATTTGTGGGATGGTTACCTGATAGGTTAGACTCGTTTATTTTATGATAGTCATTTTCACGAGTCTGGGGACAAGCTTACTTATTCAGTGCATAGTGCTTAAAGACATGGTGCCGATTGATATGATTCATGAACGCAGCCCTGGTAAGTAACTCACCAGTGCTGCATTCATTGATACATCATGCTGACCCTATGAAGTTGATACAATCTGGGAGGCTCGCGACCCTGGCGAGTTATCCGCCATGACCGGTGTGTATCAGACCAAAGACACAAAGCATACATACACAGAAAAGTGAGAGTCATTGTCGCTAAAACTACCCTCACATGAGAGTCAGGCAGTTTTAGGGACAATGACTCTCACTTTTCTGAGGGTGTATGTATGGGATTTGAGCAAGGTCTCAGTACTGCTCTACCTTCCTCAGTGAAGAGTCCTTGAGACTGGCCGGATTTGCCATTACCACGGCATCTCCTTATCATCATGGAGTCCTAATGTTTCATTTATAACTGTTAAATGATAAAACTATAAAAAAAAACATTTAAAAAAAACTTATCCTAGCCCTGTCTGGTGGCAAAGCATCAAATTTCTGATTGGTCCAACTCTGCCTCCTGGAAGTCAGCTTTAATGGTTCTCTGTCTGTTCTGCTCTATAGCTGCTAGTTCAGGCCCCGGGAGTACCCATGCATCAAGAAATGGTGATTTTTTTCCTGATAAAGTTGTGTTTACGTTGGTTTAAGCAGAATCCTCATAACATTGCCTGCAACAGCTATATTTGCAAACATTTAGCATCAGGAGATTTACAAGAGAATTAGCTTTCAAAAAGCATATATTAGAAGGCAGGATTTTGAGGTTATATTTACATACTTATCAGTCACACTTCAGAAATGTTCAAAAACTTTACCAACAACTTTTCGGAAAAGTCACCTTTTCTTGCTGCATTGGTCTATAGCTGTGTTTGTCTGGGGTGGGGGGGGGGGTGTGGATGGATGGTGCAGGTGGTGCCTCCTACTCCACCCCTACTACACAACATTAACTACACACACATCTCTACTCACACACCACTCACTTACAACGTACATTAGTCACACAGTCCCTTTTGTAGCTTTTGTATTGAAGCCATTAGAGGCTGGGTGTTGTTGAAGATGGGGTGCTGGAGTCTGGGTGCTACAGACAGAATAAGTCTGGTTTACTTCTTCAAACTTTTGATGTGTGTTGATGACAAAGGGATCCCAAAGGGGTATAACGTAATGAAGCCGTTAGAGGGTGGGTGCTGTAGTAGATAGGAGATGCTATTAAAAGTCTGGGTGCTACGTGTCACACTTGGCTAGCCTAACTTGGCAGTCAGAACAAAAGAAACAGCCCGACTGTATGTGACGTACAAAAGGTGAGAAAACCCTCACCACAGTGTGTGGCATAACTTAGTTAAACCACTCCACACCCCTGTACTGAGGATAATGGCTTAGTCACGGCTGAGTACACTCGTCTACAACTTGTGACCAGCCTTGACTGTTGCCATTATCCTACAGGGTCTGGCTGTGGTTTAACTATTACATAATGCCACTCCTTCAGAGGGTATGGAGCTGGGATACAGCGGCGTCCAGGATACATAATGCATTAAGCCGCTATAGGTTAATGTTGTAGGAGATAGCAGACGCTGGGGTCTGGGTACTACATAGAGATTACTGCTATTGTATCAGGATACCAGTCTCTGCCTGCATCATGAGCATAACCACGTCATTATGCGTCAATGCAGGCCTGCATCATGCTACCGCCGACCCTCCGGGAGGGTATCAATTACATAGGGCTGCCATGATGCTTGATTGCAGCACGGGTGAGCTACTCACCGAGGCTGCATTCATGCATCATGATGACCAAGGGCAGAGTGTAATGCACCATGCCGCCTTTACAGGGTTAAGGCCTTACGGTAATGGCCTTACTTGGTATTGTAGTCACTATCTGACCATAACAGACGTCTGCCTCATGGTCACGTGACGGAACTTAATGTCCTCTATCCGTCACTCTCCATACATTGTTCACAGACTAAGTGTGTAATACAATTAGCAACATCAGGGGGGAGAGTGATAAGTTTGTCCTCATCTGGTAGTCCCTGTAAGATCACATGACGTCACTACAGATCTCATCACGTCACTACGTCCTAATACGTCGTTTCTGTGACTTCTAAATGCACTATGACATCAGCTCTCCACCATCCGTTTACGTAAGTCTGTAATGGATTAGCCTCAAGAGTTTCTGTGACTTCTAGAAGTAGAATGCTCCGACCACAGGAGAGCTATCTGCGGAGTATAGCTCCTGCACAGGCATGACTCCCTGGCGGATGTTTGGTTCCAACTGCATAGATTAACTCTAATTTGTCTCCCCTGCTGGTACATAGTGCACAACTCCGAGGCAATGTGCTTTATGGTAATTGATGCTGATATTTGATTCTGGTATGCCCGCAGTCGTATTAAACGGTCCCGTCTCTCTCCCCTCACAGACTCAGGGCTCGCAGCACCAGGGCCGGGACAGCAAGCTAAGGCAGGACTTTGTACGTACACTTACCGTACCACTTACTAGTCACTAACTAGCTACAGACTAAAGTGCAGCTCTTATTAGTTAGTCACTTAGCCTTTAGCACTTATTTGCCTTTTAATCTGTGGCATTTATTATTAGCCAAAACACTTACTTCCCCTTTAAGGGCCGCATGTCGCTAAAATGCAATTTTTTAGTAATGATGCACCGATGCAGCCCTAACGAGTGACTCGCTAGTGCTGCATTGCTGCATCATGTCGACCCTTTGGGAGTACCTCAGGCCTATAGGGTGCTGCACTGCAGGGGTCACTAGCCAGCTACGGACCAAAGTGCAGCACTTATTAGTTAGTTACTTAGCCATTAGCACTTATTTGCCTTTTAATCTACAGCACTTATTTTTAGCCAAAACACTTACTTCCCCTTTAAGGGCCGCATGACGCTAAAAAGCAAATTTTTAGTCATGATGCACCAATGAAGCCCTGATGAATAACTAGGTACTTCATTGGTGGATCATGCCGATCCTTCAGGAGTGTCTTAGGCCCATATAGGGTCTGCATGAGGCATGGATTTCGTAGCAGGGGCTGTTTGTGTGCAGTGACATACGGTGCTACAAATGCGCCATTATTAGGGACTTCATCTCACACATGTATCACACACTGACTTAAACTGATACACTGACTCCCATACGTACAGCACTGTATCAGTCAATAATAGTGTGCAGATTCCAAGCAGATAAAGGAAATATCAGCATGATAATAGGAGCTGCTGTGTGATTTTTACTGGACACTGCGAATCCAGCCCTTGTTATGCTACGCTAGGCAATAGCTAAGCACATAATAAGCAGTGGCTTGTATGCCCTGTATTAGCCGTCTTTTATAGTTAGTGTTTCTGAATTGCATTTGCATTCAGTATAATCAATGTTTGCTTCCATTTTTTCGCAACTAAACTTTTATTAGCCTTTCCATTTAGAGTACACTTACAATAATTAGTTAGATCAATTCCATGTTATGTCTGTTGCATTGGATCGGGTCACACACATACCTTTACTCTATACTAACCAATGTCTCTCTTCCCTACATTAGGCCGCTCAAAAAAATAAAATGGTTTCTCATCACCGCGCGCATCATAAAAATCACCTTTTGAGGAAACTTTTCTTTCTTTTTTTTTGCTATATTTTTTTGAAAAAATTGATAAAAATGGACAAATATTGGGATATTTGGTATCAAATTAAAGCTAATACTGCCAGTGATGCAGTAGGATAGAAATAACTTACATTTTCCCTACTTTTAAAGATCCATAAATTCTTAACTACTAACATGTGAATTTTGGTCATAAAAATCGTATATCATCCCATACATTTTAGCCCACAAGTAAAAAAAGCAAAAAAAAGCCTCCATCGTCAGATTTTTCAGACCTTGGTGATGAGAAACCACTTTTTTTTGAGTGGCCTTATGTAAACACTATACCTGTACCCTATACTAACATGTCTCCCTCTGTCTCCCCCCCCTTACAGGCCTATGGCCAGCAGCTACGAGGCAAGGCCCCCCCCCCCATGTATACACTATACCTGTACTAACATGTCTCCCTCTGTCTCTCCCCCCTTCCAGGCCTATGGCCAGCAGCTACGAGGCAAGGCACTGGAACACAAGCTGCGTGAGGACATCGAGCGTGAGTTAGTGGACGTGCACGAACTGGAGCGTCAACTCGTCAACCACCTCAGCCTCATCACCGAGAAGAAGAGGCAACTCGAGATCAAGAAGCGCCAACCCGTCCAGTGCCTCGTCAACATCGTCTCATGCTGGAAGCGCAAGTAGACAACATGGCCGCCGAAAAAAACAAAATGGCTGCCATAAACAAAATGGCCGCCAACAACACTGTCCAACGCTGTAAATAACAACAAACTTTTTAAAACCACGGCTCTTGTCTTATTATTTCTGATTGGTCGAAACACTGATGAAATATACTTTTGATTTATTTTTGTGTTTTTTTCTCAAGGCAAAATTGATCTGAATAAATTATTATGAGATCCTCCTCCTCCTCCTCTCTCCTCAACCCATCACATTCCTCATTCTGATTGGCTGATCTGCCCTTGTCTGGTCTCTGATTGGTTGACAATGGAGAGTAGTACTAGACTGTTGCCTCCTCCCCGCTCGTCTACTCCCCCTTCTTAGTACCTGTGCTAATAACACCATACGCTGTATCTAATACGTTACAATAACCGCTGTCATTAGCCCTTGGTTGTGATTTTTCTTGCATGATGATTCGACAGATGTTACTTTGCTCTAGCGTTGTTTTACCGTTGTTGTGTCCTGATATAGTAGACCTGACAGCACCCAGCTATAGGCAGGCTGGGGTGCCGCAGGGACCCTTTCTGAGAGACACAATGCCATTCTTGTATTTGTCATCATCCGACCCAACATGAACTGGTCATCTAACACCGAGTTGGGCGTTACCATGGTAACATCATCCTGAATCCAAGATGGCGGCCAGTGACTGCGTGCTCACAAACAACTCCAGCAGCATGCGGTGAACATCAGAATTTGTAAACTTGCGCTAATATCATCTACGCCAAGCCTTCTTCCATCAAAAGGAAACTAAAAACTTTTGACGCAACAGAACTCAAAGAACTATCATTGTGTGTTATCTTGTCCGAATCACAAAATGGCCGCCAAAAACAAAATGGCTGCCAAAATAAAAAATGGCCGCTTCAGTTTGTCACCTTGTCTGGATCACTCTACACAACAAGAACTATTCAATAAAGTTGAAGAATGTTATTTTCTTACATGTCCTTTGTCGTACTTATTTGCCTTTCCACATCCTGCAGTCTTTGTGAAAACATGCAGGACAGTGGCAATGTCCTTCTAAAATGCCACCGGTCCAGCAGATTTACAAGTGTAGCAGGACCGAATGTCCAGTCACATGTTGGGATTTTCTGAACTAAAAGAATTTAGTAGGGTCTAAAGCTGAAATATGTTTGTCAATATACTGCGTAAAACTATGTATCTATCCTGATTTGGCGATAAATGATAACAAATGTATAATATTTTTAGTGGACAATACAATCTTATACTCAAAATTCATAAATCTTCATATATGTGGCTATCCGGTCCTTCAGAAATGTAACCGGTCCTGCAACATTGAGAATGTGCAGGACTAAATGTCCTGTGGGATAAAAAAAGTTTTCGCAAAGACTGTCATCCTTATCAGATTAGATTATGACACCTTTCAACCACTCAGACAATTCTGTCAAAAATAAACTCAAGAAAAGGTTTATCCTTGTCTGATTGCAATATGGCTCACATGGCTAGGCTGCCTGACATTTGGAAGACATTTTAACGGTTTGAGAAAGTCATGTCGCGAAATCACAAAATTTTTCAGCACGATGCACCAAAGCATCCCACAGAGTAACTCGCCGGTGCTGCATGGGTGCATCCTGATGACCCTTTGGGAGTGTGTCATCTTTGCTTGCTCAGCATGATGCCTGAATGCAGCAGTGGTAAGTTAATTACCAGAGCTGCATTCATGCATCATGACGACCAAGGGCATGATGCCTGAATGCAGCCCTGGCAAGTTACTCGCAGCACTGGAATACCCAGTAACTCACAGGTGCTGCATTGGTGCATCACATGGCTCTGGCTGTCTTCTATTGGTATGATGGTTGAATGCAGCACCGGGGAGGTACTTAGCAGGACTGCATTGATGCATCATAACAACAAAAGGCCATTATGCATCTAAGTTGCCCATACAGGGTTAGAGCAGCCAAACATGGTCAGATGGCAGCCTGAAGCTGAGGCACTAACAACTTTCCCCACAACTAAGGGAGTCGTCATTTTTTAACAACAGGGGGGGCGGTGGATTTTTGCTTCAGTGGCTACTCGGTCTTCCAGTGCTGCGAGTAACTTACAAGGGCTGCATCCATGCATCATGACGACCAAGGCCATAATTCTTTTGGCCCCCCCCCCTTCAAGGGGTCCGAATTCTTTGGTCCCCCCCAAATCCACCAACCCCCCCCCCCCCCCTGTTGTTAAAAAATGACCACTCCCTAATCTGTACACTACAAGCAGCCTGAAGGACGTTTTAACACCCACCACACTCAAAAAATAAACTTGTCTCCAGACTCTTCAAAGTGACGGTCATAAAATAAACGAGTCAAAAACTTGTCAAAGTGACAAGGAAGCGGGTCTTCTAGCTGGAGATAGAGGACCCACTTGACATGTGCCAGCCCAAAACCCGACATTTGCCAGCTCCAGATTGTATTTGTGGGATGGTAACCTGATAGGTTAGACAACTTTTGACTCGTTTATTTTATGACAGTCACTTCGACGAGTCTGGAGACAAGTTTACTTTTTCAGTGTACTCCTACAGCTACAGGGACAGGGCCTGGTAACATTAAGGTGGCATTTACTGAAGCTACAGCGGCTAGGGTAGATTCACCCTGAGTCGGACACATACCCTGAGACGTGTTGTGTTTTTAATTTTTGTCCCACCCTAAAGAGGGTTTTAGAAAAAAAAATTTCGTGGTCGCATTGCTAAGCGAAGCATTACTGCCTTGTCTCATCCACACATACCCTGAGACGGACAGTGAAATTTGAGGTTATTTATGTACCCTACTACATACTTCTAGTGCTTCTTGGAAACAATAACACTTTAACTTTATTACTGTTTACAAATTAAGGCTTACTATGCTTGAATAACCACAAAACCAGGTGTCCGTCTCAAGGTATGGGTCCGACTTTAGGTGAATCTACCCTGCTGCATGTAGGCAGTCCAGCAGATCGGGTGCCCACACCATCATACATACTCAGTGTTGTACGGCTCTCTTTTTCTTATTAATTTCAAATGTTCAGTTTTCACCCACCATGATACAATATTTCGATGATCATTATCAATGGAGTCTTGCCCATGTTTCTAGAATACAAAACATCAGAAAGGACACAAATACAGCCGTGTGCATAACTTTATTCAAAAAACAGCTCCTAAAATTACATACATAGCAGCGTAGTGACGAAGTTATTTTCTCTTGTTTCAATTCAATTACTCTATCCTTAATTAAGTCTGTCTTGCACGCTGGAACGAACTTAAAAGCATGCCTCAGAAAAAGGCACATCTCATATAGATTTACTGCACTATCCTCCTAGATGGCGACACAATCTCTTCCAATAATAGACAGGGTGGTATTTGCTATGCATTGAGGACTCTATCCACAAACCCCTTTTCTATCATTCATTTTCTTTGTCAAACTGAAAACACAACTATAGCTGAACCCATTTATGTTTAATTAAGACGGTGTAGTCTATTGGAAGGACCGTGTTGCCATCTAGAGGGACAGAGAAATAAGACTCCGTGAGATTTTGAGACTATAGGAGATATCCCTCCAAACAGAACTCAAGAATGACACGAGTTAGAAACGTGTGTATTTCCCGGAAAAGGCACAAGCTGTATACACAAGACAGATATTAGGAGATCCTCGAGAATAGAGAACTTTCCTAGTGACATGTTCAATGGTGATGTGTATTTTCCGAGTTCTACTCGTGCGAATAACAAGAAATTCCACAAGTAGAGTAGAAGATCTGTATTTCTCGAGTTTCACTACAAGATATGACAGTGAATATAACACAAGAAAATTTCAAAAAAACGTTCCAGAAGCGTTCTAATATTCTCGAGTTTTGACACAAGAATAGCACGAGTTCCACTTGAGATTTTGTTTTCAGATATGCCATTTGTCAAGGTACACCTTTCAGTTTGTCCCTTGTTGCGTACGTTATTGAAAACATCCTGACTCCAATAAACTCACTTCAAGTAGAAGGGAAGGAGCCCCTGTGATGTACACCCCCAGTAAGTGAACTCTGCTGTATCCATGACAACATAGTGACACCAGCTGCAAGCTAACCCTGTAAGGACGGCAGGACACTAAAAGATGACATTTGTCGTCATGATGCACCAATGCAGCCCCGGCGAGTAACTCGCCGGTGCTTCATTGGTGCATCATGCTGACCCTTCAGGAGTGTCACAATCTGGTAGGGTTGGCTTGATGTGTAAATGCAGCATTGGTGAGTTACTCGCTAGGGCTGCATTCATGGATCATAACAACCAATGACATGATGCATTAAGGCATCATGCCGTCCTCAAAGATGTAAGGGCAGCATTTTGGGCAACTTCTTTCTCTGGATGGCTTCTTTCTCTGGATGGCTTCTTTCTCTGGATGGCTTCTTTCTCTGGGCGGCTTCTTTCTCTGGGCAGCTTCTTTCTCTGGATGGCTTCTTTCTCTGGGCGGCTTCTTTCTCTGGGCGGCTTCTTTCTCTGGATGGCTTCTTTCTCTGGATGGCTTCTTTCTCTGGGCAGCTTCTTTCTCTGGATGGCTTCTTTCTCTGGATGGCTTCTTTCTCTGGGCGGCTTCTTTCTCTGGGCAGCTTCTTTCTCTGGATGGCTTCTTTCTCTGGGCGGCTTCTTTCTCTGGGCAGCTTCTTTCTCTGGATGGCTTCTTTCTCTGGATGGCTTCTTTATGGCGGCTGGAGTAGAACTGAGGTGACTTGTCGGAGTCAGTCCGCCCTCAGTCGGTATAGGGCACCTGGCCGTCGACATCAGCACCACTTGTGCTAAGTTGAGAACCTTTAGTACAGGCCCTTGGTCACTAGGTGGAGCAGCTAACCGGGGGTTGTGACATCACAGGGCAGGCCACTATTGCTTCAGTCTGAAGTGGTTCCCAGGACTTGGCCCCACAGTGAAGAGGCCTAGTTACTAAGGGCCAATGCTATTCACATGGCTTCAGGGTAACACAGACTGAAGCAATCACTATCCCGACTTAGGCCCCATCTAGAGACAACCAAAGGAGGCACCGGGGGTTAGACATGGCCGCGCCTATGGCCTAACCCTAGGGGCCCTATATGAGGAAACCAGTTCAGTGCAGAATCTGCTTGGACTCAATGTTAAACTGAGCTGAGAATATATATCTGGTTCAATCTTATAGAGCGGTCTCTCTGGATTATTTAAGTTTATATTTTAATCTTTCAGCAGCCTGACTTTATCAAATACATCTTTAACCCTTTAAGGATGGCATAATGTCCTGATGCATGATGCCCTTGGTTCTCATAATGCATGAATGCAGCCCTGGTGAGTAACTCCCAAGTGCTGCATTCAAGTATTATGCCAACCCTACGGCGTTGAGGTACTCTCATAGGGTCAGCATTATGCTCGCACAAGTTACTCACTGGAGTATGATACCCCCCCCTCCCACCCCGCTATATATAGGGCTGAGTACCTTCCTGGCTCCATTATGGCTGTTGCTGTAGGGGTACCAGCATATGGGCCTATAAACCCCCACCTACCCTATATACAGGACTGAGTGCCTGTCCCGGCTCCACTCTGTCTGTTGCTGTAGGGGTACCGACATATATGCCTTTAAATCCCCATCAACCCTTTCATCATTAAGTGTAGGCTATCCTCTCCCTCCTTCTTTTAGCCTTCTTCCCTTCCCTGTCCCCTCCCTCCTTCTTTTAGCCTTCTTCCCTTCCCTGTCCCCTCCCTCCTTCTTTTAGCCTTCTTCCCTACCCTCTCCCCTCCCTCCTTCTTTTAGCCTTCTTCCCTTCCCTGTCCCCTCCCTTCTTCTTTTAGCCTTCTTCCCTTCCCTCTCCCCTCCCTCCTTCTTTTAGCCTTCTTCCCTTCCCTGTCCCCTCCCTCCTTCTTTTAGCCTTCTTCCCTTCCCTCTCCCCTCCCTCCTTCTTTTAGCCTTCTCACCTTCCCTGTCCCCTCCCTTCTTCTTTTAGCCTTCTTCCCTTCCCTCTCCCCTCCCTCCTTCTTTTAGCCTTCTTTCCTTCCCTCTCCCCTCCCTCCTTCTTTTAGCCTTCTTCCCTTCCCTCTCCCCTCCCTCCTTCTTTTAGCCTTCTTCCCTTCCCTCTCCCCGCCCTCCTTCTTTTAGCCTTCTTCCCTTCCCTCTCCCCTCCCTCCTTCTTTTAGCCTTCTTCCCTTCCCTGTCCCCTCCCTTCTTCTTTTAGCCTTCTTCCCTTCCCTCTCCCCTCCCGACTTCTTCCCCTTCTTCCTAATTATTCCCTTCCTTCCTCCCACCATATTCTGCCTGCCTAGGCTAAAAACAGTGTATACGTCAGATTTTCTTTCATTACATCATTTCGTTCATAATTGATTGAAAGTACCCTGAAATTGTCTCTCAAACTGCATGCAATGCCATATCACACATGGTGCAATTGACAACAAATATTACCAAAACAGCCTTAATATTCTTGCTTTCAAAATTAAATTGTCTTCCTTTCTCCTTGCCTCACCCTCATCTTTTGTGCAGACATTCCTCCGACTAACAGTCTTCTAGGGTCCTGAAACATAGAACAAATTGACGCATTAATACTGTATAGTTAGTTAGTTAGTTTTAGCTATAGCAAGATTTCATTGATAATGCAAACACTTACTTGTGACAAGTTCTTTTTCTTGACATGATCTTGCATATGTGAACCAATCTCTTCAAAAGGGATCTCAGTAGTACAAAATATGGGAGACATTTCAGAGAAATATTGAGAAGGAGTCAAGTGAGATAAAGACCGGTCTTCTTCTCCCCATTCATTCGGTACCTAGATCAAATAAACCCATAGTTTGATAATTAAGTTTTATAAGCAAAAGAGACAACTACCTGTAACATTGATAAACTAACGTCATTCCCTCAGCTCTTAAACTAAATAAAAAAGATGATTGTATTTCAATACTAGTATTCACACATACTTACAGTTATGTCGACTTCTACAACTCCAAACAAATCTCCTTTCTTGACATAGTGTAGAATTTCAGTTTCTGTCATCTTTCCAGGGTGTTTTTTAGAAAACTCAGGTAACACATTCATTTCTTGCAGACCAGGTTCAGTAGATTTAAGACGACGAAACTCGCATTCCCAAACTGTCTTAATAGAATATCCCATTGATACTAAATAGTCTTCTCTTAGCTGAGTGTTCTTTTTTCTTTTCAGTCTCTCTTTCTCTTAGCTTATTTTTTTGACATTCACATCCATGTATGTAGCAACCATAAAACTGAAAAACAAAATTAAAAAAGGGTCTTATAAATCTACTACTGCTACTAGTATGCAGTAGCGAGTTCAAAAAATAAAATACTTTTTGAGCAGTATCATAATTGCTTGATTGATGGATAATTCCTTAAATAGTTTATAGATACGTATATACTCACTACCGGGTACCTGATATTGATAATCATTCTTTACTCACTTCATAGATAGTTTTTGTTTGAGCGCAATATCCGTCAGCCAAGAAAGGTCCTACTCTCTTCTCATGACCAGAGTTGAGCTTGTGTATGATGTCCACCCCCTCTACCGCTGTTCTCCAATCTAACCATTCATACATACTGACGTAATGGACTTGTCTTGTTGGTTTGAAATCGTCATCACGATGTCTTCTGACATAGACATTTGTGGGTAGGGGCATTCCCAATGAATAGAGGTATAAAGCATTTGAGTCAAACCCCACTACTCTCTTACACAATTTATTGCCTCTGATACGAGTTTCATTAGCTTTGTGATGTCTGTGAAATATAATAGAAGGCCCCCCTACGATATTAGTTTTAAAAGTTCTATATAAATCCTCGTCTAAAGGACTAAATAACTGAAAATGAGTGTTATTTCTTTTAGCTGTATCAAACAGCATCTTTCTAGCAATACCGGGTACAGACATAGCTATCTTGAATATGTCTATATTTCTGTCAAAATAGAACTCTTGTAATTTAATCACTGCTGCTACAAAAGGTTCTACATCTTTATTGTTGTACCAAATGAGGAAATCTCTAAATGTTCTCATGTTGTTTTCCTCCCAGACAGTCTTAAGATATTCATAATCTACTTCGCTGATATTAGTCTCTTTCAAAGTCGAGTAAAAAACTTCACGAGGGGGTAGATTTGTTTCTTCTAATTTGTCTACTGAATCAAAGTATTCATAAGGAAACATCCCTTTCTTTTCTTTTATACCATAAGCTTCAAGAAATCTCGTATAATTTGATCCAGGAGCTAAAAAGTGGATAATGTCTAACATTTTAAAACGTTCAGTGCTGATATTTGTGTAAGAGTTATTTCTTTTGATAACATAGCCGTTCTTGTTGTTTTTTCCAAAATCTAAATGATTGAACAGCTTAGACTTGATCAAGTTAATGTCATAATTAGATGAATTGAATCCAAGAATCGGTAATTGATTGATGTAATTTTTAAATTTTGTATATATCATTTTCAATTTGTTAGACATGATAGTTTTAGCTTTTTTGAGATTTTGATTCTCTACAGCGTCGCTATTGTCTTTTATGAAATCATAATCCCTCACTTCTTCCCCCTCCTCTTCCTCCTCTTCCTCTTTCTCCTCCCTCTCCTCTACTTCTACTTCCATCTCTTCTTCTTCTCCGTCTGACTCAAGAGTCAAATCTACAGTGGCTTCTGGAGGTCTCCATTTCTCTATTTCTATTTTTAAAGAATTCATAACTTTACCCCATTCTTTTTCTGAGTGTTTTTTAGCTTCTTCTTGTATTTGTGTCAAATACGCGATCATTTTAAGCAACAAAGAATCTAAATCATCGTCTATGATACACTTAGGTTCAATAAAATTTGGAACATTGCTACATACAGATACTGATATAGGGCGATGCTTCTGAAACCATTTCAGTTTATCAGTAGGACGTTCGTCATGCTTTTCCAACATAGCTTCCATATCAAACACAGCAAAATATGGATAGAGCTTTTTACATTTTGATGTATCTATACCAAACTCTTCTAACTCTTCAAAAATAGTAGGAGTAGGTTGGAAGAATCCCCCTGGAAATTTAAGTTTTGTTCGTCCAGTACATATTCTAATATGAGCTTTATATTGACTGACTGTGCTGACGTGTTTGTTGCAAGTAGGACATTGGTATTTTTTAGCATAAGTGCTAAATTCCTTGATGAAAGATAAATGACCGTTGTACAAGTTAGTGTACATAACAGACTTAAATCGAGAAGAAGGTTTATATTGCAATACAGCCACACTATCTGGTTGAAGGTCATATATATACAAAGAGACTTCAAAACACTTTTCAAAATCTGGTAGATCTTCCCAAGCTAAACCTTCAAAGTCCCTCTGATCCTTCGGAACTGCACCACCCCCCATATACTTTCTCCATTGATTGTAATATAATTTAACAGCAGCAGCGAGTCTAGTTTGTTTGTTTTGAAGAGCCAAACATCGAAAAACACACAAGTTATCTTTATAGTAGTGTTTATAATCACCAGGAGGATGTTCTAATCCTTCTATACAGTGTTTCAATTTGATATAGTCTGGAAGTGCCCCTCCTCCAAGATTGAAGCCGGTATCCGTCACATAGAAAACTATGTTTGGAACAAACAAACCCTTCCATTCAGTGTTATCTCTAACTTTCCTGAAAAATTCGCCTAATTCAAAATTGTTCAACCTCTCTCGAACCCCGTCAAGATCTGCTTCTGTAGACACTGGGATAGGAGCTTCAAAAAATGGGACATTAGTAAATGGGATGTAATACCTATAAGCCCCTGTGACATTGTGAATTAACATGACGCCCAAAGTTCCATTTATCCTATAAGTACCTCGTTGATCAGCGTGGACTGTTTCTAAAGCTTCAATTAATTCAGCATTACCTCTTTCTAAATGATTACTAGGAAAATTATATGTAGAGATAACTTCCCCAGGAGAATGTTGAGCGAGAATATATCGGTAATTTGACTGAAATGAACGCCTCAAAGAATCATTGATTGCCCCATTTTGATCCACCCACGGAGGTCTCTGCCAAGGTTCATCTTGCAACTCTCCAGCTCCTCCATGCATCAATCCTTTGTGGATGTATAATTCTTTGCGAGACTTATGTATAGCTCCACATGTCCTGCACTTGAAAGTCTTACTCTTCATCTGATAAATAATAATAAAAGACAAGTACATGTATAATCCCTCCTTTTACAGTGTAGTATTCAATGCGCTACTACTACTACGCCGTCTGGTGTGATATTTGTTAACTACTCGTAACTCGATCATGAAAACAGAATATAATACAAACATTAAATCTTTTGAAAGAATTATAATCTATACTCACCTTCTTGTTTGAGAACAATTTCTGTGCAGCTTGTAATTGAGTTCTTCTTTCATCAATTGCTGGATCATTCATAGTCCCGACATAATTGTCCAACTCTTGCACTGAAGTCATACAACTTAATATCTTGCGCCAATCATCATCACTCAATGTATAATCCATGCCAGATTCTATTTCCACTAATCTAGAGATGACTGAAGGGTGTTGAAGTTGATCATGATACCTAGCCCAAGCCGTCAATTGATTTTTGTCATTATACGACTTGATAATAGCTTCTACCTCTGAATGAGATCGTTGAGACATCTGAAAAGTCATAGTTAAAACTTGTTATTCAAAGTCTTCCATGTACTTCCTCCCTTTAATATCTGTAGCTTTTATCGTAATGTAAAATTTTATAAAATCCTCAGTTTCATCTATGTGTAAATTATAGCAATATAAAATTAATATAGTCGACGATTTTCATGCAAACAAATCAAATGAAATCGTTCAATTGATACTCACTGGTAGTTCTGGATAAAATCGTCCAGTCTGGACCAGCTGAGTACGCCTCTCTTGAACAATTGGATCAGACTGTGCTCCATTGAACGTGACATATTGATCTAATTCTTGAACAGATCCGAAACAAGATATCATCCCACGCCAGTCCTCATTTGATAACGTATACTGATTAGATTGTTGTTGAATTTGACCTCTTTCAAAATAGATCAATCTCTGAATGAAGACGGGATTTTCTAGCTGATTCTCTCTTCTAGCCCAATCCACCAATCGATTCTTGTCATAGCAAGAGTTGATCAAAGCTGCAATCTAATTAGATAAAAGTAATTAGTCTAAACTGACTATAAATATCAAGTCATCTACAATTACTCTGTAAAAAATATAATATATTCAATACTTACTCGATCCAACTCCTGCAGCCTGTTCAACACTAATGGATGATCCTGGACATAGTTGTCTCTCGACCATTTCAAGAGATAATCCTTACACAAGATCCTTTTTATGTGATTTTCTAAATCTGAATCATTCCAGTTAGTAGCCATGTTGTCCCTGTGCTATATTTTAAGAAAGTAAACACTACACACACATATATACAAAGTTTCCTTCCACCTGTTGAGTATAGCTGAAAAAAGAAGTTCATTGTTTCTAGCATGATTGCAGGTTACCCCTACGTCCTTATTCTTATTGTGTGAGTCGTAAAATAGTAAACTTATGCACCATTGTCTACACATGTAACAAAGCATCGTAAACCTATTTCCTATTAGAATAACTCTATTCATAAACATGAGCATATGATTACCCAAAGTACGTGTCAAGTAAGTGTAAAGCAGTCAAGTAATTGCCTAAATTACCCCCAAACACCCTCCAGTAATAGTCAGGTAATTGTAATATAATTACCTTTGATTACACCCCTACGTAGAGCCTGCCATATACTACTAAGACACTAACAACTTTTCCCACACATAATCTGTACACTACAAGCAGCCTGAGGGGAGGTTTAACACGCACCACTCCTACAGCTACAGGGACAGGTAGATTCACCCTGAGTCGGACACATACCCTGAGACGGACACATACCCTGAGACGTGTTGTGTTTTTAATTTTTGTCCCACCCTAAAGAGGGTTTTAGAAAATAAATATTTCGTGGTCGCATTGCTAAGCGAAGCATTACTGCCTTGTCTCATCCACACATACCCTGAGACGGACAGTGAAATTTGAGGGTTTTTTTTTTGTTTTTTTTTGTTTTTTTTAAAGTAATATTTATTCAGGAGGGAACAGGTTAGGCTCCTTTATAAAAATTGGGCGGTGCCTATATTCTCCTGGCTCCTGAGGGCCTCATAATAGCAACAGTTTACAGACAAGTGGCGTGTACCAGGCAATCACAGAACTAATTATAAATATAAAGTATATTATGAAAGGAGTAATGCTGGCCATTTGGAAGGAGAAAAAACATGTAAGTAGGAAAATCATAGTAATGTATAGAGTATATCAGAGAAATACTACTTTCTCAGAGAGGCAAGTATGCTTTTTCTTTTCATCTTATAGGCATCCAGAGTGGGAATACACCTCTCCTCAACCCCTAGATTATTCCAAAAATGAGAATTATGTACCCTACTACATACAAATTAAGGGCTTACTATGCTTGAATAACCACAAAACCAGGTGTCCGTCTCAAGGTATGGGTCCGACTTTAGGTGAATCTACCCTACTGCATGTTGGCAGTCCAGCAGATCGGGTGGCCACACCATCATACATACTCAGTGTTGTTCGGCTCTCTTTTTCTTCTTAATCTTACAGGTTGAGTTTCCCCCCCCCCTTGCCCATACATCTATAATAACAAATATCATTTAAAAAGGATAAAAAAAACAGTCGTATGCATAACTTTATTCAAAACACAGTTTTTAGAATTACATATACAGCAGTGTAGTGACAAAGCTATTTTCTCTTGGTTCAATTTAATTACTTTATCCTTAAGTCTATACAAGTACAGTGAGACCTTGATAAATCGGTCTTTGATAAGTCGGTTGTCTTACTTATCGGCCCTTTATCAGTTATGACGGTTTTGATTGCATACTAATTGTCATTGATATATCGGTTATTCATGCTTCCGGTATCGGTTGGTTGTTTTGGGCACCCAATGTTTATTTTGCATTATAATTAGCCTTGATATATCGGCCGATGGGATGCCCACAGGATGCCAACAGCCCTCCCCCTCTCCCATCCCATATAGCATCATGGGCAAAGGGGCAGGCTAACGACTACCACCACTAACAGGCTCTTTGGTAAATGTAAACACAGACAAATATACATGAAGAACCATTTGTCTTGAATTACAATATTCCATAGATCGGCATTTAAAGCTTAATTAATTGCAATCTGCCAGCATTGGGAAATCTGGGACATTTGGAGTGCACATCTTGAAATTACTGAGAAATTAAATTCTGACTTGAGCACAAAAAACTAGTGATATACATTTCGATATACATGGATTGGTGACTATCTGATACATATACCAGATATCCTTACTCACGTTATATAAGTCTGTAAACTTTGTCTGTAAAGCTCCCCCCCCCCCCCCACTACCACTATCGCTCCACCCCCCCCTCTCCACCCCCCCCCCTCCATCTATGGATGATCTAAAGAACCGGCCGTTTTGGAAAACCGGCCGTTTTTATTCAAAACGGAGGTGGTCGATATATCGAGACTTCACTGTACTTGGAATAAAGTGTAGGTATGTGTTGCACGCTGAAACAAACTGAAAAACATGCCTCAGAAAAGGGCACATCTCACATAATTTTACTGCACTATCTCCCTAAATGGCGACACAATCGTATCTCTTCCAATAGACAGGGTCATATTTGCTATATTGAGGACTCTGCCCACGAAAAATCCCATTTTCTACCATTTTTTTCCTTTGTCAAGCTGATATTATAACTATAACTGAACCCGTGTTTAGTTAAGACTATTAGGAGAAATTGTGTTGACATCTAGAGCGATGAATCAGTAAGACAACGGGCGATTTTGAGACTACAGGTTATTCCTAGTGACATTTTCGATGGTGAAGTATATTTCCCTGGTTCTACCCAAGCAAATAACAAGAAATTCCACAAGTAGAATGAAAGATGTGTATTTCTAGAGTTTCACTACAAGATATGATAGGGAATATGCCACAAGAAAATTTCCAAAAAACTTTCCAGAAACATTCTAATATTCTCACATTTTGACACGAGAATGGCACAAGTTCCATTTGAGATTTAGTTTTCAGATATGCCCTTTGTCAAGGCACACCTTTCAGTTTGTCCCTCGTTGCGTACGTTATTGAAAACATCCTGACTCCAATAAACTCACTTCAAGTAGAAGGAGAGGCGCCCCTGTGATATACACCCGCAGTAAGTGAAGTCTGCTGTATCCATGACAACATAGTGACACCAGCTGCCAGCTAACCCTGTAAGGACGGCAGGACACTAAGAAATGACACTTGTCATCATGATGCACCAATGCAGCCCCGGCGAATAACTCGCCGGTGCTACATTGGTGCATCATGCCAACCCTCAATCTGGTAGGGTTGGCTTGATGTGTAAATGCAGCATTGGTGAGTTACTCGCAAAGGCTGGATTCATATATCATGATGACCAAGGCCATGATGCATAAAGGCATCATGCTGTCCTCAAAGATGTAAAGGCAGCATTTTGGGCGGCTTCTTTCTCTGGATGGCTTCTTTCTCTGGATGGCTTCTTTCTCTGGATGGCTTCTTTCTCTGGATGGCTTCTTTCTCTGGATGGCTTCTTTCTCTGGATGGCTTCTTTCTCTGGATGGCTTCTTTCTCTGGATGGCTTCTTTCTCTGGATGGCTTCTTTCTCTGGATGGCTTCTTTCTCTGGATGGCTTCTTTCTCTGGATGGCTTCTTTCTCTGGATGGCTTCTTTCTCTGGATGGCTTCTTTCTCTGGATGGCTTCTTTCTCTGGATGGCTTCTTTCTCTGGATGGCTTCTTTCTCTGGATGGCTTCTTTCTCTGGATGGCTTCTTTCTCTGGATGGCTTCTTTCTCTGGATGGCTTCTTTCTCTGGATGGCTTCTTTCTCTGGATGGCTTCTTTCTCTGGATGGCTTCTTTCTCTGGATGGCTTCTTTCTCTGGATGGCTTCTTTCTCTGGATGGCTTCTTTCTCTGGATGGCTTCTTTCTCTGGATGGCTTCTTTCTCTGGATGGCTTCTTTCTCTGGATGGCTTCTTTCTCTGGATGGCTTCTTTCTCTGGATGGCTTCTTTATGGCGGCTGGAGTAGAACTGAGGTGACCTGTCGGAGTCAATCCTCCCTCAGTCGGTACAGGGCACCTGGCCGCTGATCACAGCACCACTTGTGCTAAGTTGAGAACCTTTAGTACAGGCCCTTGGTCACTAGGTGGAGCAGCTAACCGGGGGTTATGACATCACAGGGCAGGCCACTATTGCTTCAGTCTGAAGTGGTTCCCATGACTTGGCCCCACAGTGAGGAGGCCTACTTACTGAGGGCCAATGCTATTCACATGTCTTCAGGGTAACACAGACTGAAGCAATCACTATCCCGACTTATGTCCCATCTAAAGACAACCAAAGGAGGCACCGGGGGTTAGACATGGCCGCACCTATGGCCTAACCCCTAGGGGCCCTATATGAGGAAACCAGTGCAGAATCTGCTTGGACACAATGCTAAACTGAGCTGAGAATATATATCTGGTTCAATCTTATAGAGTACGAGCGGTCTCTCTGGATCATTTAAGTTTATATTTTAATTTTTCAGCAGCCTGACTTTATCAAATACATCTTTAACCCTTTAAGGATGGCATAAATAGACAGAGCTGCACGCTAAAGTGACCGAGTCAGTGGTTATTGCATGAGTGGTGCTAGGGCCGTATTGCACGATGGCCGTAGGCCGAGTGCAATACGGCCCTAGCACCACGAGTGCAATAACCACTGAAGAGGGCACTTTAAAGTGACGCTCTGTATTTATTTCAGGGTTTATCCATCTAAAATAGATATGCAGTCCATATTTGTTTACTTCCACGGCATTTGTTTACTTCCGCGGCATTTGTTTACTTCCGTCGGCCGCCATTTTGAATTCCGCAACAAGTCACGTGACCTTTGGTAACCTAGAAACGCCATGGCGACCTCCATGGCGACCCATGGCGACCCTTGGGAACGTTAAATACGGGCACAGCGTGCAGTACGGCTGAGGGTTATTTCACGCTACATTCGGGAACGGCCCTCCCATTGCTTTAACATTGAGAGTCCGTATTCACCATGAAATAATGTCCTGATGCATGATGCCCTTGGTTGTCATGATGCATGAATGCAGCCCTGGTGAGTAACTCCCAAGTGCTGCATTCAAGTATTATGCCAACCCTACGGCGTTGAGGTACTCTCATACGGTCAGCATGATGCTCGTACAAGTTACTCACTGGGGTATGATGCACAAATGCAGCACTGGTGAGTTACAACATCAACATCAAAATATACAATTTGTACCAGCACCAGATTTTAAAGTATCATACTGCAAAAGGTCAATCAGAATGATCTGCATCTACATTGTGACGGATATTACAACACTCATTCTTATATTCAACTGGAATAAAATTGTCTATGGAGACAGGCATATCTGGAAAAACGTGACGCATACCTAAGACATTGCCCAGATTAGCTGTTACCGGACTGTGCTCACTAGTTCTGCCTCCATGTACAACAAAAGGGTGTGATGGATTAATGCACCATGCTGCCCTTAGAGGGTTAAGTGTATAATTGAAGAAGCTGTAGGGGGCACTGAGACACATGAGAGGGTATCATATCTCGTCTCCCGCCCCGTCCGCCCCGCCCTCCCCGCCCGCTCTACCCACTCATTGGTGGATGTGACGTCACGCTAACAAGGTATAATTGAGGTATCACAGATCCCGCCTACTGCTCCCCTGAGCTGCTCCCCTCCCCTCTACTGCCCCCCACCCAACCCCTGAGCTGCTCCCCATGAGCTGCCCTCCCCCTTAGCTGCTCCCCCCCCATGAGCTGCTCCCTCAACCCTCTGCTGCTCTGCTCCCCCTCCCTGAGCTGCTCCCCCCCATGAGTTGCTCCCTCATTCTATGGCAGAGGGAGTCAGTAAAAGACCTCTCTGTGCAACTCAAAACTCCAGCAGAGTCCACTCTCTCCTAGCACAGTTTTGGAGAAGATGACTCTCGGTCTTGATCCAACTCTCCATCACAGTCTTGGAACATACATCATGTACCTGATAGAGATGGCTGTCTGCATACAGAGAGGTCACCAACATAGACGGGTGGCGCCATCCTTCATCTCAAGACAGAATGCTGCCCCCCCCCCCCCCATTCCCAACTACTCCCTGGGTAATTCATCAATCATTGCAAAAGTCTCCCCCCCCGCCCCCCCCCCCATCAGTGACAAAGACACCATGATGCATGGTCAGGGCTGCATCTATGCATCATGATGACTCTCCAGGAGTGTATCAAACCCAATGGATCCGCATGATGCATTGAGACAGGACTGAATGAAGTATTACACAGCAGGGCTGCATTCATGCATCATACCGACAAAAGGTATAGCAAACTAACCCTTTTAGGACATCATAACGCTTTAGTGCATCATGCCCTTGGTCATCACGATGCATAAATGCAGCCCTGGCAAGTTACTCACCAGTGCTGCATTCAAGCATCATGCCGACCCTATGGGGTTGAGGCACTCCCATAGGGTCACTATAATGCACTAATTTAGTACCGGTGAGTTAATTGCCGGGGCTGCATTTGTGCATCACAAATGTCACCTTTTAGTGACACGCGTCCTTAAAGAGTTGAAGCCCACTTATACCTGTCAGCAGCACAGCCCCTCAGCCCCTCACGGCTCCTTGAGGGATGTGATAATTACGGATAAGGAGCTCACTCCAGCCTCTCCAACACTCCTTGACCCGGTGCAGCCCGCTTAATGCATTACAGCTTAACACTCCACCCACCCTGTATAAAGGGCTGAGCACCTGTCTCCACATGCTGTAGGGGTACCAACATGTGAGCCCATAAACCCACACCCACCCTATATAGCCTATAGGGCTGAGTACCTGTCCTTGCTCCACTCCCAATGATGCAGCATTTGGGTCCACAGGGCTGAGTTAGTTGGCCTTTTCATCGTCTTCTTTTACCCTCACTGGCTCCCTCACCTCTCCATTCAACTCTCCCCCTTCTTTTCCCCCCTTCTTCCTTCGCTCCTTCTTGATCGTTCCCTTCTTCCCTCCTTTCTATCCTCCTTTCTTTCCCCCCTTCTTCATATATCCCTTCCCTTCTTCCTTCCCTCTTCCTTCCTACCCTTCTCAATACCCTTCTTCCTTCCCTTCCTCTTTTCCTTCCCTGATGTCCATCGTCATTCTGCCTGCCTACCCCAAAAAAGGTATATCAGTTTTTCATTTATCAAATCATTTCTTCCTTTATTCATTGAAAGCACCCTGAAATTGTCTCTCAAAATGCAACGCCGACTCACACATCTTGCAATTAACAACAAATAGTACCAAAACGGCCTAAATATTCTTGCTTTCAAATTGAATTGTCTTCCTTGCTCTCTGCCTCACCCCAGCCCCCTACCAGCTTCCACTGCATGCAGGCCTCTATACACTGAACATCCATAGGTTGAAGGGTTAGTCAAACTATCCTAGATTCGTCATATGTGTGTTAGTCACAATGGCAAAGTTATGTTCAAAAAATGACTGCGGTGTCAGTCAGCCAAAAAATGACTAACTAGGTGAGGTACTAGTGACTGAGAGATTGGTCGTATAGGGAGCCTAGGAATATCAGTAATCTTAATGCACCAGGATGCATGAATTCTGCCTTTTTGGTAAGAATGCCGCTTCATCTGGTTAAGGGCATGAGGCTGTCAATCAGCTGTATGTGGGCGTGGCCTGTCAGTGAGTGGGCGTGGCCTACAATACCCAGCTGTCAATAACTGCCCACCCTCACGTCCAACAATGCAGCATTCAAGATGGCCGCCGTGTAACTGGAATGGACTTGTTGCCGGGACACTGACACAGGCAGTTCTCGTGAGATGTTGGTTCTGTCCACGGAATGAAGCTTGTTCCTGGTAACTTTGGTGTATGGGTACCAAGCTAAATCTCACAAGAGATTCCATGGACAGAACTAAGAATCAGTAAGATGGCAACGGTTATGGACCCACCAGAATTATGGCTATAGTTCGCTCCCTCGCCTCCCACGGGCACCACCAGGTGGCAGCAGGAGGGTGTTACAAAACTTAATTTACGTTACAGAATGTAACTTTAAAAAAACAAAAACTTAAATGTTTAAAGGTATACGGGAGGGTTCGATGAATTCTATTCTACCAATAATATCTCTTAATCACTTGGGACTATATTAGTTTGGTGTATGATGATGTGATATATGCAAGAAAATCAATACCTTATAGTGCTAGATTTTGATATATTGACATTTGAAGATAGGACACCCTTAACTATGGTCGCTATTGTGCAAACCCCATTTTTTCAACTTATTTGAACTTTATAAAAAAATTACCAATAACATCCCCACCAAACTTCTCAGATGTTTACAGAAGATGGTCTGGGACATATTCAATCCATAAAAATTAGTAGTCATAGGTGAAACCAATGACCTATGACCGATTTAGGGGAAAAACACAAAATAAATTAATTGTATTTTTTTTCTATTTTTTGCAATGCAGAACAGGAAGTTGTCAACAATTTATAATCAAAACCTTAGCTATATGCACATAGGATCATAAGATACACATAACATTCAAAATGATAGTGATTCATTGATAAATTAATACAGTTGGGGACATATTGGAATATTTTCTGGTCGGCCCAGATAGGTCATAATCGAATAGCGCATAGCATTTGGCAGTAGCCAAACACAGTGATAAGGTGTGTAGAATGCCATAGTCTGACATTTCAAGGGTTTATAAAGGTGAGTTAAGACATATACAGCAGGGAGACATGCTTTTATGACAGTTTTAGGTAGTTACATTTTTTGCCACCAGGTGCCGTATGCATAGACCCTGGCATACCCCTTTAAAGAACTTACATTAATATTAGCGTAAAGGTCAAATTTACGCTGTTGTCTTCAAATTTAGGCAAATTTACATATATTTTTTTCACATACCCTGGGAAGGTGGTGTAAAATTATCGAGTCCATAACGTTAAAAAATCGTCCATAACTTTAGAAAAAAGAAAAAAACAGTAACGTGAATTTAGTTTTGTAACACAAAAGTGAAAAAAAGAATCTTTTTTTAACACCCTCGTTTTACGCTATGATTTCACGCTGTGTTTTGTAACAGCCACCAGGTGGCAGCAGGTGTCATGGCGGTCAGACACAAAGAGACCGTCAGCTCGTTAGGCGCTGATTACGCTCATCTACAACCTTATAAGCTGGCCCCAACTCCTCCTCTGACACATCCGAGCAATATCGCTGGTGTCTGAGGGGCCATAACCGCGTCACTTCCCCTATACATCTGGGGATCCTTCCAATATTTCGCCCAGTCGTTATTCCCGCGTATAACCCGCGGGTTATACGCAAACCAAACCGCTAGTGCGGGTTATACACTACTCCCAAAGTCTAGGTGCGGGTAGTACAAGGGTTTTTGAATGTATAGAACAGTACTAAATTGGCAATTTTTCAGACCCCAGGAGTGGGTTATAGGCTTCTTCCAAAGTCTGGGTGCCGGCTATACGCGGGCTATACGCGGGAATTTACGGTATTTTTGTATCCAGTTAATGTATGTAACTGACCAGTTTAGTTTAGAGGGACTAGTCAATATGACTTGTCATTGGAACTACGGAGACATCATAACGAAAAATACATACAAATGAATACAAAAGATACATACACCTCTTTCCGATATTTTTTTTTCAGATTTCCCCTTTAAGTTAGACCAATATTCCCCAAATTGTACCTGAGGATGGAGTCAGTTTGTGCCTGTGGGGTTGATACAGGTCATGATGCATGATTGCAGCAACAGGGAGTTACTCACTAGTAGGGGGGGTTCCAACTGCAAGGGCTCCATCTCTTGGGGAACAGGGGAACTACAACATTGCTGCGTCTTCTCTCCAACTCAGCATGTCTGAGAAAATGCCATCATACTCAAACACTACAACATATAACAAACAATCACCGATACACCCTTATCAAAAAGACTTCTCCCTGTATACCTGCTACATATTAGAGACATAAATTGTTTGAGAATAAGGACATCTAGGCTAGTTGACCTGACATTGGTTTGTCTATGAAACCTAAGATTAGACAGCTACTGAAACTGTTTAAGGGTAGTTCCACTAAATCTGAAAAAGGAAATGAATAGAATGATCTGTAATGTATAAACTTGCAGATGGAGCACTGAGGGAGCTTCATTGCTTGCGGTTGAAAAGAATATTTTAGATTATCTCTATTTAGCACTCTGCCCCATTGAAGCCTAAAGTAACTAGTTCCCCAAACTGCCATGGATGGCACCACTGTATTGGGATCTCACCACTCCATATCCATTTGTCTCCTGAGCTAAACCAAAGTATGCACGAGTTTAACACCAGGGTGCGAGGCAATTCCGTCCCCCCCTACTCACTAGGATGCATTCATGTTTCATTACAACAGAGGGTACAGTGCATTGCAGCCCTTGAAGGGTTAACCCTTTTAGGACCGCATGATGCATTAATACATAATGCCTTTAATTGTCATGATGCCTGAATGCAGCCCCAACTAACAGGTTTGAGACACTCCTGAAGGGTCCACATGATGCTCCAATGCAGCACCAGCGAGTTACTCACAGATGCTGTATTGGTGCATTATGACGACAACTGTCAGGTGTACATGGCAGCAACATGCAGCTAAATGTGCATTTTCCTGTTACAAAATAGAATTTAAAAGCCTTAATTGCCTTTCTTACCTCCGCTCATCGGAACATATGCTGGTATATGTATAGAACGGTCTACCAGGCCATTCATACCAGGGTAAAAAAAAGAAATTCAAATCAAATCAAATCCATGTTTTAGCGACATGCCGTCCTTAGCGGGTTGGCAGTAAGGTAGCTGATATTGGAGCCGTGTCCTGGAGTCACGTGACATCAATAACTGCAGCTCACACCAGAACGAGGCTCCCCTGACAACGCAAATCACCTCTTCTCACAAGTTCTCGCGAGATGGTCACGTCAGCGAGATTACGACCTGAGAATCTACAGCCGATTAGTTTCCGCGTTATCCCCTAGGGGGCACCCTCCGCCGCCCGATACTGATTTACAATCCAAGATGGCTGCCGGTGATTGTCGGGAGGTGGTAATTTTGGCGGGAAGACGCGGTGTTCCCTAGAGTGGTGTCGTCATGACGACAGACGACAACGAGGCTATATACCACGCTGCCACCTGGTGAGTTAATGAGGAGGCGATGGCCGCCTCGTTTTAATGAGATGTGTTTTATTTTGTTGTTATTTCTCCTCAGGAGCTCCTTAAGGTCGAGTCTCAGGCTCAGTGTCACACATCAGGATACACTGACACCATCTGCGTTCACAATATTAACCCTTTAACCCTTTAAGGACGGATGTCGCTAAAAGTTGACATTTGTGGTCATCACATACCAATGCAGCCCTGGCAGTAACTCACCAGTGCTTTCGACTATGTAGGGTCGGCATGATGCTTGAATGCAGCCCTGGCGAGTTACTCACCAGGGTTGCATCCTTCCACCATGATGACTAAGGACATGATGCATCAAGACATCATACCACCCTTGAAGTGTTAAGGACGGTATGATGCCTTCATGCATTATGCACTTGATCAGCATGATGCGTGAATGCAGCCCTGGCGAGTAGCTTGCCAATGCTGCATTCAAGCATCATGCTGACCCTACAGGGTCAGGCACTTCCAAAGGGTCGGCATGATGCACCAATGCAGCACCGGCGAAATACCTATTTCTCCCCATGTTACCGGGAACACCATTTTCTAGTTCATTATGAATATCTCACCAAGGATGTGATCTTCAGTCGAAAAAGCAGTTTCCACCATGCATGCATTTAACTCATAAAAGTCAGGATTATTGCATTATTTGGCTTTTATATACATCTGTAGTTAGAAAGAAGAAGACGAGTGAGATATGGATAGCTTCTTTTAGACAAAAGATAAAATCGTAATACTACATCGAATTCTGCAACGCTGACAGCGGATGGTTTATGTTGGTCTGGTGCTGGCAGTGGTGCAGCACCAGCGAGTAACTCACCGGTCTTCATAAAGCACTGCCACAGCACTGGCGAGTAACTCACCAGTCTTCATAAAGCACTGCCACAGCACCGGCGAGTAACTCATTGGTCTTCATAAAGAAATGCCACAGCACCGGCGAGTAACTCACCGGTCTTTATAAAACACTGACACAGCACCATAACACCCCCCTTCATCAAAGTAGCACATTTTCGTGCTTACCAGGGATGAAACATATATCTTTAGGTCGTATAGTACATTGCAGCACTATGTTGTCTTTATGAGATTCAATTCTGGGCTATCTTGGTACATCTTATCCCCGTGCAGTGTGGTCGGCGAGAGATAGATAACCATCACTGAAAAAGTAAACTTGTCTCCAGACTCGTCAAAGTGACTATCATAAAATAAACGAGTCAAAAGTTGTCTAACCTATCAGGTTACCATCCCACAAATAGAATCTGGAGCTGGCAAATGTCGGGTTTTGGGCTGACACAGGCCAAGTGGGTCTTCTATCTCCAGCTAGAAGACCCGCTTCCTTGTCACTTAGACGAGTTTTTGACTTGTTTATTTTATGACCGTCACTTTGAAGAGTCTGGAGACAAGTTTATTTTTTGAGTGATCTACATCTCCCCGAACTCTCTCTTATCCATTCTCTATGTTCCTAATGTCACCTTTTGAGTCAGATTTAGATCACAAAGATTTCCTGTACACAGATTAAATCTAAAAGATAACTCTAAATGAGGTATAAACGGTGTATCTAGATTACATTAATGTCCCGTCCTGTGCATTATATATCGGTCAAACATCCACTACACCTAGTGACGAACAGTTTTAACACACACTTAGACTGCTTTAACACTTTAAGGACAGCATGTCACTTAAGGGCATTCCGATCGTTCAGGAGTTCAGCAACCCGTAGGGTCTACATGATGCGTTAATGCAGCCCTGACGAGTGAGTCCCCAGGGCTGCATTCAAAGATCATAACGATCAAAGGCATAATGTATTAATGCATCATGTGGTCCTTAAAGGATGTAGTATCATCCTAGTATCATGCGGACCATCATAACAATCATACGCTGCTGATGCATTCCTGGGGAGCGGCATGATGCACATCTGGAGGAACGGCATGATGCAGTTGAACGGCATGATACAGTTGAAGAAGTGGCTCCTTCTGAACGCCATGAGCACCTGAAAGAGATGATGTTCTGTCTGGCCGAAATATTTGTTTGATTTGTTTATATAAAAAGGGTTAAGGACTTTGTGACAATTTTTAAGCAATTAGTCTCCACTCCATATTTCAAAAGCTATACTGTAAGATGCACTCTCAGTTTCCTGCTTAATTATGATAATCAAGTAGGAAACCGGTGAGTAAATATGATAAAATATCTCATATTTACTCACAAGGTTTTATTAAAACACACTGAAAAGAAAAAAATGGTTCTGGCCATCGTTGTTAGGTTTGGGATGTTGCCCCAATGATCACTATTTTTTGATGATATGATATCGAGCCTTCGGGAGTGTATCATTCCTCATGATGCATGAACGCAGACCTGGCGAGTTACTGGCCAGCGCTGCATTCATGCATCATGACGATAAAGTGCATGGCATGGTATTTTAAACCACTACATAGGCACTGAAGGTTAGGCCACTCAGAAAGAAATAGTATCTAGTAGTTTCTCATCACGAGACATTGAAAATTAAATATTTTTCTAATCTATTTATTTTTTCTTGGGGCTGAAATACATATATGGATATTCGATATCATATTTTAGTAGTTAAGAGTGTATCAATCCACAAAAGTTCCTATCTGCATTACTGACAGCATAAGCTTCATTTCGATACCAGATATATGTTTGTTTATGTTTATCAAAATTTGAACTTTTTTTTCCAAGATTAAAAAAAAAGACGCGCGGTGATGAGAAACCGGTATTTTTTGAGTGGCCTTCTATATGTAGATATTATTAAATGATATTGGAAAAGGCGCAGATAACAAAAACACAATGCAGCTTTCTTTATTGCGTGACAATTTACAAACTTGTGTATCATGTGACATGTGTATCACGTGACGTGTGTACCACGTGACTTGTGTACCACGTGACGTGTGTACCACGTGACCAGCGTCAGATCAGCGTCTCTGTATGGCATCTTATAACAATGTGACCTTTGTCTGCATGATGCATGAATGCAGCCCCGGTAAGTACTCACCAGGGCTGCATTCATGCATCATGTTCACCCTGCAGGAGAGTATCATAACAAGTACATGTATTGTAGGCTCATATCCAGTATTGGTTGTAAGTCTATAGTCGGTGATGCCAGTCGGTGGTTGACAAAATGTAGGAAACCTTAACTTTGGTGATTTGTTGACGGAAACTAACACACAATGTTAGATATACATATCCTGGTAGCTGTGCTGAGAACTAGCGATTGAGACTAAGGCGCGACTCCAATATATATATTTATAAACACACACATAAATTCCAGCAAAACTGGGCGATGTGAACGGTGATGGCAGTTCTGAGGGTTTTAGACAACATAGAGTCCTACATCTTATGTTGTCCTATACAATGGCGGCCTGAGGACTTGTATGTATAGTCAACAACCACAACCAATCAAAATGCATGAGCGCCTGTAGAGAAACTTTCTTCATGTTTCACAGTTCTGTGGATGATACTATTCCATGATGCATCAGGCTTTGTTTTACTGCATACATTGGGATCCTTAGGACATGGTCATCAAATTATTGTTAACATTTTGGAGGTAGGACGGCCCGCCTTTGGCATTTGCTGTACTTGATATCCCTTAACTAATGTCGCGATGAACTTAAATCACATTGCATTTCACGTCACCCTAATGATAGTTTGCTGGATTTATGATCTCATTACTGATGATATGTTTAAAGAGTCTCCACCCACTTTTGGTAATGTTGCAATAAATATACAAACAACGCTCCATTTTATTAGGGGAACTCTTTTTTTTATTCCTCCCCCCGACTAGGTCATCTTATATATCTTGATGTGTTACAAACAGTCATTTTAATGAAATATCAACATGATTTCTATCCAACTCCCGATAACTGCCGGTCTCACCAATATACCTATTAACATCTAAGTAACAATATCCCCCACATCTTTGTCTAGTTACAGATCACTCAGACTCCAATTATAAGGGGTCTAGTGACGTCATAACTATTCAGATTCCAACAATACCACTCAACATATAACATAGTCTTTTAACCAATAATTTGGCAGAACACCTTCAAAATAATAGCTCCACCTTAGAAACGATATCAATATTATTTCTCTCAGGATCTTTAGTGACGCCATATATTTGTATATTCTTGTATATTTTTTCAAAGTTTCATGATGTTGCGTCAAAGTTTCATAATTCAGAGTAATACACATTTAGAAACAAAATCTCCATATCAGTGACAATATCAATATCATTTTGCTCAAAAATTCTAGGGACGCCGTATATCTGCATTTTTCCCCAATATCTTTTTCATGATTGAGAGTAAAACTCCATGTAGGCGGCAACTATTGCTTCCGCCGGTGGTGTGTCTAACTTCCTGAAGTCTACTTCCGGTGGCGTATTAATTCACTTCCGGCCCCTGTAGTCCACTTCCGGCCCCTGTAGTTCACTTCCGGTGGCGTATTGGTTCACTTCCGGTTCCTGTAGCCTACTTCCGGCGGCGTCTGTAGCAGGAGACCAGTGACCAGTAGCAGGGTTTGGTCCCGGAGTGCGCGGCGGTCAGCGTCTTCTCCTGCTTCCTACGGGCGGCTTCCTCCTCCTCCATGAGCTCCGTGTCAGACAGAGCGGACATCAGCAGGTCAAACAGGTTCGGCTCCTCCGCCTGGGAAATAAATAAAAGGGACATTTTATAAATTTCCATAGTTCATTTATTTATTCAGTATTTAGGCAGTGTAAGGTATCATCAGCTAAGATTAGGGTTAGGGTACTCCATCTGCAAGGTAGAAAACAATATGACATGCTATTAGTATATGTAACTCGCACCAGCGAGTAACTCACACCAGCGAGTAACTCACACCAGCAAGTAACTCACACCAGTAACGCACACCAGTAAGTAACTCGCACCAGGGAGTAACTCGCACCAGTGAGTAACTCACACCAGGGAGTAACTCGCACCAGTGAGTAACTCACACCAGCGAGTAACTCACACCAGCGAGTAACTCACACCAGTAACGCACACCAGTAAGTAACTCGCACCAGGGAGTAACTCGCACCAGTGAGTAACTCACACCAGCGAGTAACTCACACCAGCGAGTAACTCGCACCAGTGAGTAACTCGCATCAGTGAGTAACTCACAATGGTGAGTAACTCGCAATGGTGAGTAACTCGCGCCAGTGAGTAACTCGGGCCAGTGAGTAACTCGCACCAGCAAGTAACTCACACCGGTGATTAACTCACACTGGCGAGTAACTCACACCAGCGAGTAACTCACACCAGCGAGTAACTCTCACCGGTGAGTAACTCGCACCAGCGAGTAACCAGCAGCAGCGAGTAACTCACACCGGCGAGTAACTCGCAACGGTGAGTACCTTGCTAGTGCTGGTCTATGTTGGTCTGTCAACCATCCAGCGGATCTGCACATCCCCCCTTGACGTCACCAGGAGGTCATGATGACGTCATATCCGGTTACGGATGGATGATGGATATGACGTTAAGGTTAAGGAGTGTATGCGGTGAGGCTGAGCGGACATTGATGTGGGTAAACCCTGTAAGGGCCGCAGGGTGAACGGATGTTGTTGGATTATTTTTATTTGCAAATTTATTGTATTACAAAGGACGGTTTTAAATGATATGCCAGTGAAGTATTTCAAGTTAGATACCCCTTTAGATAGAGTGGAAGTCTGCATAAATTACAAATATATATATATAAATATATATATATATATATATATATATATATTTATATATATATATATATATATATATATATATATATATATATATATATATATATATATAAATATACATATATATATAATATATACACAATGTCTCACCAATTCTCTTTATGATAGGAAATGGCAGTCCACCCATACATTGTACCCATGTGTCGTCATGATGCCATGCAGCCCTGGGGAGTAACTCACAAAGACTGCATTTATGCATCATGCATGCATCAGAAGGGTCGGCATGATGCAGTGATGCTGACCGTAGCTGCATGGCTGCATCATGACGCCACATGGACATGATGCACGGGGAGGTTCTGCGGTCGGTGCAGGGTTAATTATAGGGCCACACCAAAAAAGGAAGTTTCACAGATTTTGTTTTCCAAAAATTGGTGTGGGAGGACAATTAATAAAAAAAATTCCCAAAATTTTTGTCTGCCAATTTTAACCTTGAATCAAATGAAGCGGGTGATTTTTTTTTGAGAGGAAAAAGCTTCTCTTTTTTAAAATGAATTCTTCATAAAATGATGCGGGCGCTGTCCGTAGACACTCCCCCCCCCCCCCAAAAAAAAAAAAATGGTCTGGGAAATAGACCAACCTTTTTTGGGTGCAGCCTAGGGAGAGGTGAGGCGGCCATGTCTCCTGTCTGCGTACAGGGGGGAATGATGGATAGACACTGAGTACAAACACTGCTGATCACATCACCCTCAAGGGGACAGATGTCTGAGTAATCCAACCCTTTAAGGAAGGATGTCGCTAAAAGATGACAATCGTTGTCATGCTGCACTAGTATGTATATAATATATATTATATATATAATGCAGCCTAGGACGAGTGACTATCCAGTGCTGCATTGGTGCATCATGACGACCCTTTGGCAGTGAGTGTCTAAACTCCATAGGGTAGGTATGATGTTTGTATTCACCACTGGAGAGTTAGTCACCAGGAATAATGCATCAAGAAAAACAAGCGCGTGATGCATTAAAGCATTATCCCGCCCTTAAAGGTTGTATCCTGCTAATGTGCTTTGTCAGCATGATGCATGGAAGCAACTTTAGGCGAGTGACTCACCAGTGCTGCTTTCATGCATCATGTTGACTCTTCAGGAGTGTATCAAACCCACAATGGGGTGGCATGATGCATGAATGTGGCGAGTTACTCGCGAGGGCTGCACGCATGTATCATAACGAAGGAGAAGCATGATATATAAATGCATTGTATATGGGAAGTAAACGAGTAAAACTCTGTTGATACTATCGTGGGTTTGGGTTGCCATTAGGTCTACTAGTATATGATATTATAGTAGACCTCTCCCTCAATTAGGCCAAAAAAAAAAGAAGTTTGTGTAACCCGACCGACCGACGTTTTTTTATGCAAATTTGAAGAAATTTTTGTATTTTTACCCTTTTTTGGTAAATTTTTGGGTTTTCGGAGGGGCCGGCAAGTACTTTCATGTTTTAAAAAAAAAGTTTAAAAAAATTAAATCCGACCTACCGACCCTACATTTTCTTACCATGTTAACTTATTTTTGTTTGGCCTTAGGTACCCGTACTGCAGAGTCTACTGTAGGTGTGCAATATAGTGTCAACTGCAGACACATCTTTATACCCGAAATATCCTATAATTAATATGAACCCAAAGTAATCGGGACAAGTTACAGGGCGACCATGCGCTAGCTAGACTATGGAGAGGTCTGTGTATTGATAAGGTCTATACAACGTAGGGACAATATCCTCCATATTTCGGCAAAGCAGGGCCTTCATAACAGCCATGTTTTAGCCGTGTACACCCCTTAACGAGGCACTAAACAACCGGCGACAAGATGTTATCATTTTGGAGAAGCTAGACCAAAGGTCTATTCATCCTCAGGATATAGGGTCTCAGTGGCTTTGGAGGAAAATGTGGTCTAGGCAAAAAAAAAAAAAGGTGTGTTTCAGGTTACATGTTCTGAAAATCTAGGGTAGGTAGGTCGGATTTTTTTTTTTTTTTAATTTTTTTTTTTACTTTAGCCTGAAAAGTACCCAGAAATTGACTCACGAACTACAATGCTGACTCGCCAACGACCGCCTCGACTCGTGAACTATCAGATCGACCCTTAAGTAGCCCCAAAATGACCCAAAATATAAATATTTTTTTCAAAATTGCAAAAACATTTCTAGGGTCGGCCCTGTTTTGCTAGGTAGGGTCGGGTAACCTGAAACACACCTTTTTTTTATTTGGCCCTACCAGTAGTTAAGGCCGAAAAATGAGGTTTGTTTCAGGTCACCCGACAGACCCTATCAAAATAAGGCCGTTTTTTTAATGCAATTTTGAAGAAATTTTCGTATTTTACCCCTTTTTGGTCACTTTTAGGGTCTTTGGAGAGGCTGGCTAGAACTTTCATGTTAAAAAAAAAAAGTAAAAAAAATAAATCGTAGCTACCGAACCTAGATTTTCATTTCATGTTACCTGAAACAAACCCTTTTTTTTTTGGCCTAACTATTTCAGGGCCGCTTAGTGCTTTAATGCATCATGCCCTATATCGGCATGATGCTTGAATGCAGCCCTGGCGAGTATGCATTCAAGCATCATGCAAACCCTACGGGGTTGATATTCTTCCGAAAGGTCAGCATGATGCAGCGAGTTTTTGCCTGGCGATGCTGGTGTATCATGAGACAAATGTCGCCTTCAAGTGACATGCCGTTTTTTAACAATGTCAAGTTCTCCAGGCTCTTTGTTGATTGGCTGTTACGATGTACCAATCACAGCTGAGGAACGTGTCGGTGCTGCTTTGGTGCATCATCTGGTGGTGTGTCCAACCTGTCAGGTCGTTACAATGCAGGACAGCCAAGTTACTCACCAGGGCTGCATTCATGCATCATGACGACCAAGGGCATGATGCATTAAGGTATCATGCCGTCCTTAAAGGGTTAAGGGTTAAGTGTGTGCTGGTACCCGGACTCATAAACCAAACTAAATTAAAGACCATTAGTACCGGAGGCAGCCGCTAGGGGGCTTACATTAAGGGTAACATCATTGTAGGTCATGTGTATGTTAATTATATACAGCTAAAGTCAAGTGTAACATGTGGAAGAAGAGAGAGGGAGAGGGTTGGAGGCAGGCATACAGGTAATTGTATGCAGGCAGGAAGACAGGCAGGCAGGAAATGTAGGCAGGCAGGCAGGTAGGGAGGAAGACAAGGATGCAGACAGGCAGGAAGGGAGGCAGGCCGGGAAGGAGGCCGGGAGGCAGGCAGGCAGGTAAATGTAGGCAGGCAAGGAGGTATGCAGGCATGCTGGAAGGGAGACAGACAGGTAGGCAGGCAGGGAGGCAGACTGGCAGGTAGTCAAGGAGGGAGACAGAGGGAGACAGGCAGTCAGATGTAGGCCATGTAGGCAGGCAGGCAGGCCGGGAAGCAGGCAGGGAGGCAGGCAGGCAGACAGACAGACAGGCAGGCAGGCAGGCAGGCAGGCAGGCAGGGATGGAGGCAGACAGGGAGGCAGGCAGGCAGGCAGACAGACAGGCAGGCAGGCAGGCAGGCAGGCAGGCAGGGATGGAGGCAGACAGGGAGGCAGGCAGGCAGACAGACAGACAGGCAGGCAGGCAGGCAGGCAGGCAGGGATGGAGGCAGACAGGGAGGCAGGCAGGCAGGCAGACACTGAGATGCAGGCAGAGAAGCAGGCAGACAGGGAGGCAGGGAGGCAGGGAGGCAGGGAGGCAGGCAGAGAGATGTAGGCAGGCAGGAAGGCAGGCAGACATGCAAGCAGGGAGAGGGGAGGGTTAGGTTGTATGGGGAAACAGAATGGAGGGAGGGGGAATCAAGAGTGATTTAATGAAAAGGGAAAAAAGGTAGAAAGGAATGTGTGAGGTGGATAGCAAGTGAAATTGGTAAAAACGGACTTGCTAATTTGCCCTTGAGCCAATCTTAAATGAATGGTATATGTGATTGATATCACATGTGAACCAGGGCAGTCCCCCTGATGTGTGAGTGTAAGATCGATTCCCAATGATCAGGTCCCTAATTTTAGTACAATACATTATTTCTCATTTCTGATAGCAGAATCATAATCTCCAGGAAACGCTGACCCACTTTGATAGGTCACATGCCTTATCTAAATAATTAAGAAGAAAAAAAAAAAAAAAATTTAAAAAAAAGAGAAAAAGATGATTCAAAAGAAAAATGATAATAAAAAAAAATATTTAAAAAAAATTAAAAAAAAAAAATTAAAAAAAAAAATTTAAAAAAAAAAAAAAAAATCAATTTCATGAAGGTTACCGAAGGTAGAGGCCTTAGAGCGTCTCAAAAAGCGTCTCACCCTGATTTTATATAAGAACAAAGAGGATTCCATGTAAAGGGACACTTCACGAAGGTCTGTGCTTTACTTGAAACCCCACCCTTTAGCATTGACCTGAAAAAGTTGGTTTTGTGCTATTTTAGTGACCCTTTTTCAATATCAATTTTTTGTATGAAATATTGCTTTTTTGGTTTCAATCTTTGATGGCATAGATTGGCATTGATCAAAACTTGTTTGTGCCAGCATTTAAATATTTTATTTCTCAATGTTAGACAGGACAAAAAGGGAGAGAATGCAAGACACATTTTTGACAAAAAGTGCAAAAATACCTGTCTCTAAAGAACCTGGCACTACTGTGCCCTGGTTCAACGAGGGTCACTAAGACTAGTCAATGAGGAATACAGAAACGGAAAAGCTCTGCGAGCTCCTTCAATGGGGAGCAGGGAGGTTGACTGCTGCTCACTGCCGCCCCCTAGTGTCGGCTGTACACACTACTACTGCTGCTACTAGTGTCGGGATCTCCCACTGGTGGCAGCACCTGTTGTACCAGAACAATCACTCTCCTATCACAGTCTCGGTGGAACCTTGTTAGCCTCATGGAGCTTCATTAGTTGGTAAGAACGGCATGATACCTTATAGGCCTGTCATGATGCAGGAATGCAGCCCTGGCGAGTAAATCACCAGTGCTACATTTAAGCATCATGTCGACCCTACAGGGTTCAGACACTCCCGTAGGGTCGGCATGATGCACCAATGCAGCACCAGCGAGTTACTCGCCTGAGCTGTATTGGTGCATCATGACGAAAAATGTCATTTTCACTGGACATTCGTCCTGAAAAGGTTAAGGATAGGCTTTCCCCTCCTCTTTCCATGAAGAAACTAAATATTTAATGGACTATAATTTGATGAGTTTTCATCAGAGAATTACATAATGAACACCATTATGATCGTATATTATGCCCCTTTCAAATTCCTTGCATTAGAATGACCGTTGCTAGGGATGGAATGTGAATGGAACAAAAACGTTCTTTTTTAGGTTATTTTTCTTTCAACAGCCCTTTGGGGTGGATTATCATCAAAATTAATATTTTTGACGGATTGGCTGTTTTCTAGACATGATTTGCTAGAGAACGGTCCCTCAGTTTATGGAAATTCTTATTACTAAGGCCTGCAGAGCTGTTCAAAGTAAGAAAATTGGGAAAAAATCAATAAAATCGAAAAATCACCATTTTTTCCCAACTCCATCCCTAGCAACGGCTCTTAAAATCCAATTAATTTGAAAGGGGCATAATATATGGTCATAATGGTATATATTATGCGATGTTCTGACAAAAACTCATTGAATTAGAGTTCATTGAAAGTGTAGTTTCTGCAAAGAAAGGGGAGGGGAAAGCCTATCCTTAAAGGGGCCGATCTCTGAGAGTGGAGGAGAGTGGATCATGGAGTTCATGTAGTAGTAGTGGTCTGCACGGATCACTAGCCACCCCTGTGGTTATAATTACCTTGAACCAGTTGACCCAGCCTGGTCAGGAGAAATTGGTAGGGGGACCATGAATCAGGCTTGGCTTGGTATGAAACATTCTATAAAACCAGGATAAATCTATCATGACCTCCTTAAATTAATCATTGAACTAGCCTTCTAGGGATACACAATGCAGAAAGGAATCCTTGTGTATTTCAGTGTTTATTTTTAACCGAATCCATGGGATGTGGTCTATTCAAGGGGTAGTATACCGTTTTCTGTGGACACACAAGTGGTAATCTAGACAGCTAGTACACTGGTGGGTATCAATAGTATTGAATACTACCACTGGCATAGTTTAACTGCTGGTCACACCAGTGCAACTTATGTAGAGCAGTGAATTGCTGGAAGGGAACAACCAGCATCCTATTTCTTGGTTGCCTGAGCCATTTTTTTGGGGTACATTGCTAGGGAATACGATCCTACAGGGCTAGGACATGCCTGGCTCTCAGGGATTGTGCTTGGGCGATTCTAAATTTAACTGAGGTGTTATATAAACTCAACAACCCTGCCAGAGGATTTTACTATTTGGTTTGAGAAGTCTAAGCCTTTAAGGCAACAGATCCTTTCCACAAGATGGATATTAATGATGTAATCTAAAATGGTTTCGTACTGTTATATCTTCAAGTTTTTGGTAAATACTATTACTATTTTTGACCAACTATGAAAAACCATGTAGCCTTGGCATTGATTTGAACTTATGACTCCTGGATTGCTTGGCCAGTGTCTTAATCACTCCCCCAATCTGAACAGGTAACCTAAAGATATTTAAATACAACTGATTCAAACGTTTATGACCCCTAAGACTCTGATTTTGGACATGTCAGGAACCAGCTTCAGCTAAAGGTAAAAAAATTAACCAGAGGCTGCTCGGAGGGCGACATGCATTCTTTCATTTTATTTGGAGCCCCACGCAGGGTTTTTGAGGAATATAGGGCCGGACAACATTGGTCCCGGGGGCCCATATGTGTTTTACTTGGGCCAGCTGGGTTTGCTCATATCCGGGTTGTTGCACCAGAACAACAAGTGACCAGAAGCCTTGAGGTAACACTGGGTCTGTACTACCTCTCTGTTAGCCGCCATCTAAGGGCCATTTAGTGCTTTAATGTGATATGCCCTTTGTCAACATGATGTACAAATGCATGCATTCATGAGCTATGCAGACCCTTCAAAAATTGTATGAACCGTGTAGTGTCGGTATGATGCTGAAATGTCTCCCTGGTGAGTTCCTCGTCAGGGTTCCATCCATGCATCATGTTGACAAGGGAATACTGCCTTACTGCACTGTGCTACCCTCACAGGGTAAGGCCAAAAAAGGTGCGTTTCAGGTTACCCGACCCTAGCTAGCAAAACAGGGCTGACCCTAGAAATTGTTAACCAATTTATAGAAAATTTCTATATCTAAGGTAATTTTGGGGCTATTTCAGAGTCAATTTGATAGTCCACGAATCAATGTTGTCATCGGTTCAGCACTGATGTTGCCAGTCAATCTTTTAAAAGTTAAAAAAAACCTACCCTACCTAGATTTTCACACTATGTAACCTGAAACACACCTTTTATAATTTTTGGCCTAAACTCTCCATGTTAACCTGGTGTGACTAATCGGGGCTCAGGGCAGAGATTGGACTGTCCGTACAGGGAGGGCAGTCTGTGTGTCCCTATCAGTCATGGACTCCCATCCCTCTCTGTAAGGGTCTGTCCGTGCACTCTCCGACAGGCCCGGTCAGCTGAGCTATGTAGTGCTTTAACACAGCCTGGTGCTAATTTATAAAAATTCCTAAAGATTTGAGATACTATGGGGAAAATGAACAGGATATCTCATATTTAAAAGAAAACAACCTGAGCCCTGCGGTACACCAACAGTTACATTTTCTCAAGGCCAAACAAAAAAGAAGAAAAAAAAGGTGTTTCAGGTAACATGGTCAGAATTTCTAGGGTAGGTAGTCAGTATGGGTGCCGCCATTTTGTTTTAAGGGGTGCCGCCATTTAGTTTTAAGGTGTCACCACACAAATTCATGCCTATGTGAAAACTTGTGAATAATATTCGGTCCTGCAATTTTATAATGTTGAAGGGCCGGCTACATTTTGGGAGGACTGGATAGCCACATATCTGATAATTTATGCATTTTAAGTACAGATGAGTTTTGTCCATTAAAAATGCATTTAAGTTGTAATCATTCATGGCCAAATCAGGATAGATATATACTTTTACACAGTATATTGACATACATATTTCAGCTTTAGAAGCCCAACTTGACTTGTCTCGTTCAGAAAAGCCCAAAAGGTAACTGGACATTCGGTCCTGCTACACCTATTTATCTGCTGGACCGGTGGCATTTTAGAAGGACATTGCCACTGTCCTGCAGCTTTTTGCAAAGACTGGCTGTTATCGTGAACTGCTTGTATTTTCTCATTCATGGAGGCGTTCTGTACTTTTTTTCCTTTTTTTTTGATAATAAAGTTTATTGCCCTTTTTTTTTTGATAATAAAGTTTATTGACTGATCCACTGCAGAAGCTGTGATAATAAATACAATCAATTGAGGTGGCCTTTGTGTATGTAGTTACTATAATGAAATCCATATTATTGAGATTTTAAGATGGCTATGTACAAATATGAAACGATGAATAAACAGGATGTGCTCAAGGCACTTGGGCAGTCTTTGATTGCCTGTTTGGAGATGAAGCGACATATTGGCATGTAGCCGTTATATAAGGAAAAAATACAATTAATCTGGAATTAGCCTTTACCGGCTTGTTTTACGTGTGTAGTTGTAGTACCTCAACTATTCAGGTCTGCACACCGCCTCTTAGCCCTTTAAGGATCACAGAGAAAAGAAACAGCGTCAAAAGGGAGTCCAGGTTGCCTCTAGAATGACTGCCTTCTCTAGGGGAGTCCAAGTCGCCTAAGGGAACCTAGGTGACCCTGACGGGCCTAAGGGAGTCACTTGGGGCAGTCATATAGCTATTTGGGTCATATGACTCCCCCAAGTGACTCCCAGAGAGTCACCTAGGAGAGGGGGAGTCATTCTGGAGGCAACCTTGACTCCCCTAGGGAGGGGAGTCATTCCGGAGGCAACCTTGACTCCCCTAGGGAGGGGAGTCATTCCGGAGGCAACCTTGACTCCCCTAGGGAGGGGAGTCATTCTGGCAGCAGCCTGGACGCTGTTTCTTTTCTCTGTGTACTCACTGGTGATACTCATGGGTGCTGATTTGATACATCATGACGACCAAGGCATGATGCATTAAAGCACTATGCGGCACTTAAAGGACCCTTAATGAGGCTAATTCACGGCTACATTCCGCGCCTGTACATTGCAGACACAATGGCCAATTTGATGCAGAGAGAATAAGGAGGAAAACACGCACCAATGTGTAAAGTTATTACTAATCAGCCCTTGTATAGGACAACACAGCGCTCTAACATTTCAGGTACAGTACGCTCTGCCGTTATGCTGTATGAGGCTGTGTCTCACGACCTTGGGCCAATGTTTTAGTCTCTGACCGGGTGCCAGCTCTGACCGGGTGCCAGCTCTGACTGGCCTGAATAAAAACGGGGTTATTTAAGGAAGATGACGATTAAAATGGGCAATTAATTACTAGTTTAAAGGGTTATAACATCCAATAACCTTTTCAGCCAAATTCTATCTATATCTGCCCTAAATAAATCGTTTTTATTCAGGCCGGTCAGAGCTGGCACCCGATCAGAGTTGGCACCCGGTCAGAGCTGGCACCCAGTCAGAGCTGGCACCCAGTCAGAGACGAAGAAATTGGCCCAAGGTCGTGAGACACAGCCATGAATGTGCCTGTGATTTATACAATTTTGAAGTGTCCGCATGATCGACTAATGCTTCACTGGCAATTAACTCTCCATAAAACCTCATATCTCATTTGGTGCATCATGATGACAAATGGAATGAAGTAACCTAACTACACTGTCAGTAGATTTACAGTAATATGGGACATTTTTAGGTTTCCATACTCCATACTTATACATCTAAGATTTTATACTGTAAATCTACAGTATTACTCACTGTGCAGCTACACAAACTTCTGACAGTGCATCTATTGCCAGTACGGAGCGGATATAAAGTGTGTCATAGTTGATATTAGGCATCCATTGAATGTTGAATAAAAGATTTTATAAACTCAACTAGAAGTAAAGGTAGGGTAAAGTGCCTTTGAGTCAGCCATGTACCTTGAGTCTTTTTTTTGGTACCAAATTGAGGTAATTTATGACTATTTTCACTATATTTACATTGATACAATATAGAGATGCAGCTCATACTGCTTTACCGCTTTGGGGAACTCAACTCTAATCCCCTCCACTGGTTGTCAAAAATACCTGATTTGGGGTAATATTCATGCAGTTGGAGGGGTGTTTCTGATAATTTGCCTGCAACCTTGAAATGAAGTGCAAGTAGTGAATGAGGAAAGATGATGTGACATGGTTCAAAGAACAAAGATAACATTAACTAAACTTAGCTGATACATCATATTCATACTCTGTCTGACTTCAGCCAACAAGAAATAAGTCAGCGGTAGACACTAACATTATCAGCCATGAATCCCGGACCTGCAGCTTCAAAACATAAGAAATTCATAGTTAGGTAAAAAAAAAAGAAGGTGTGTTTCAGGTTACATTGTCTGAAAATCTAGGTAGGGTAGGTCGGATTAAATTTTTTTAAATTTTATCTTTTTTTACTTTGGCCTGAAAAGTACCCAAAATCTGACTCGCAAACTTCAGTGCTGACTCGTCGACAACGGCGTTGACTCGTGGACTATCAAATTGACTCTGAAATAGCCCCAAAATTACCTAAAATATACAGTTTTTTCAAAATTGGATTAAAATGTCTAGGGTTAGCCCTGTTTTGCTAGGTAGGGCCGGGTAACCTGGAACACACCTTTTTTTTGGCCTTATTATTGATTAGGTTACATCAAAACGTAATGAAAATGTAAAGATTCCTGTTGATTTTCTCTTTCTAACGGTATATTACATGCCTGTAATGATAACAGGATATTGTCCATGGGTTTCCTCTCCCCATTCTTGTGGGCCACCCGGGCCCATAGAAAGCTAGTAATTAGTGATGCGTTTTCACCTAACCAGTCACATGTCGGAAAAATGGATTTAAGGATTATACTGCTTTCAGAGAGAGCACATCAAAGGCTTCATTTTACTTTTTATTTCATCGAAATATCGTTATTATCCAATTTATAGTGCATTTTCAAAGTTAAAAATTTACGGACACAGATTCCCCGTTATAGAGCACTAAACATAATGCTTCATATCAATGTGTACATACACATAGAACAGCCATGCCTCTTTGTATTCTTCGTCAGTTTGCACATATCAGCACATATGAAATAAGCTTGGTACCAATGTAAAGAGAAAATGTGTGGCTATTTGTAAATATCAAATGCTCATGTGAGCTTTAGCTAATAAATGTTTAAAATATGGGATATAAATCACATTGCGGATAGATTTTGATAAAAATTGTGATAGCGATAATCAATGATGATCATCAAAACAATCAAAGTAGGTCATTTTTGCTCATTTTTTGCATTAATCCTTTAACTAAAGTCAAGTAAAGTAAACATAATAATCAAGGCAAACACCTAATAAACTTAATTTCACTAAATCATCAATTTTGACCTTTTGACCTGATTATCTCTGGTGTATGATGTGCGAGATGTGACTGGTTAGGTGAAAACACATCACAATTTATGTGGAAAACTATGTATCCGGACCAGGAATTATGGGCCATTGGCTCCCGGGCCAGCGTTAGTGTCTACCCCTATAAGCCTCACATTTAATATAAAAAACTAGACATACTAGTATACAGCAGCTGAATGATGGCATGTTGTGGTTGACTCAAGGTACTTCTTCAGACATCTTAGATAGTGAAAGCCGATTAGGCCTAATGGACATGAGTATGACACTTGTGGCCTTATTGCTGTAAAGTCTAAGCCAGTAGAATAACATTCATATCAATTTACAGATGGCCCTACATGTTAGCCTAATACAGCAGAGTTCCTAGAATGATCCTTAAGTTGTACGGAGGTCCAAGTGATCAACTCATGGGCACTTAACCCTAGACCTTTGCTGGGTCGGGAAAGGGCTAGCTCAAGAAGGGCCAGACTTGCTCAACCAGTACCTTTTCCGCCACAAGAGCTGCAAATGGGACTGGTGGAACTGCTATATTTAGATTGTTACTTCCTGTCAGGCTGTGCTCAGGAATTGGTGTACAGAATTTGATTGGTCAACTCCTGAGGGCAAGTTAGGGAAACAAGTTTTTTATAAGAGTTTTCCCAGACTTTACTAATATAGAGTCGGGGCCTGAGACTGCAGAAGGGCTAGCTCTAATGGAGTATTTGTACATCAACCAACACAACTCACAGTATACTACTCATGTGGACATTTAAATAACCTTTTCCGTAATGCACTGCGTCAGACAGAAGGAAAGTGTAGGGGTTCCGGAACTCCCTTTGTTTAGACTTGATGGAGGACTGGAGAGATATCATAAAGGGAGGTCTATGCCCTTATCAGAACTATCTGAGTATACAAAGTCTTTATTAAGTATGAGGTATCCCGATATGTGTGGCCGTTCTACATGCGAAGCGCGACAAGGCTTTATATTGGGGCCCTCCGTAATGTCAATGCTACACTTAGGCCAAATGAAATAAGTTTTGTTTCAGGTAACATGGAAAGAAATTCTAGGGTCAGTACGTCGGATTTTTTTTCTGTTTTGACTGTTTTCTCTTTTTTTTCACCGCCCCTCTACATACCCTAAAATTGACTTAAAAAAGTGTAAAATGTGACCATTTTTTCAAAATTTTTGTAAACCTACAATAGCCCCCAAAAAAGTAAAAATATAAGAGTTTCTCCAAAATTGCATAAAAAAACGTTGGGTCGGCTCTGTTTAGATATGGTCGGTCGGGTGACCTGAAACAAACCTTTTTATTTTAGCCTTATATGTTGGCAGCCTTCACACTACTCAGGGTCCCTGTAAAAAGTATAGTGCTTGGTATTGGAAAGAACTGAATCCATTCTCACCGGCTCCCATTTAGCTGGTGCAGAAAGGTGACTCAGCAGAGAGATGTATGTGTTGTACATGATACTGTTTATCAACCCTTGCATCAAGAAAGGGTGACTTTTTCATAATAAAGCTGTGTTTACGTTGGTTTGAGCAGAATCCTCATGACATTGTCTGTAATAGCTATGTTTGCAAACATTTAGTATCAGGAGATTCACAAGAGAAGTATCTATCAAAAAGTTTATATAAGAAGGCAGGATTTTAAGGTTATATCTACTTATTTGTCAGTCACAGTTCAGAAATGTTCAAAAACTTTATCAACAACTTTTCTGAAATGTCACCCTTTCTTGCCGCATTAGTCTATGGTGGAGATACTCCATACTCATATATGTTACTAATATTGACTGTCTGTCCGTCTATATGCACTGTCCTCTTCTTTATCTGTATGCATGTCTGTCTGTTTCAGTCTGTTCTAGTCTGATCTGGGGTCTGATTCAGAACAACCGCCGTATCCATTGGGTAAAAAGTTCCGAGAATTTTAGAGTCTGGCGGTCATAATAAGGGGTCATAGAAATATGTATCACCTATAGACGATGCGGAATACCATTGTTAATTGCAATATATGACACTATTGACGATTATCAGTGGCGTAGGAAAAGGGGGGGGGGGGGTCAGGGGAGCCCGGGCCCCCCTATTCACTGAGGAGGGGGGGCCTGAATATGTTTGGGCCCCCCAAATTTGTCAAGACCTATAATTTAATACACACAATTTTCAAACCTTCCCTTTCCCGCATAGGAAAAAGTGGGGAAGTGTGTATATGATACATCATGCATAAAAATATATACTTAAAGTTGGCTAGACTTCGACTTCAAAAAGTTTATATAAGAAGGCAGGATTTTAAGGTTATATCTACTTATTTGTCAGTCACAGTTCAGAAATGTTCAAAAACTTTATCAACAACTTTTCTGAAATGTCACCCTTTCTTGCCGCATTAGTCTATGGTGGAGATACTCCATACTCATATATGTTACTAATATTGACTGTCTGTCCGTCTATATGCACTGTCCTCTTCTTTATCTGTATGCATGTCTGTCTGTTTCAGTCTGTTCTAGTCTGATCTGGGGTCTGATTCAGAACAACCGCCGTATCCATTGGGTAAAAAGTTCCGAGAATTTTAGAGTCTGGCGGTCATAATAAGGGGTCATAGAAATATGTATCACCTATAGACGATGCGGAATACCATTGTTAATTGCAATATATGACACTATTGACGATTATCAGTGGCGTAGGAAAAGGGGGGGGGGGGGGTCAGGGGAGCCCGGGCCCCCCTATTCACTGAGGAGGGGGGGCCTGAATATGTTTGGGCCCCCCAAATTTGTCAAGACCTATAATTTAATACACACAATTTTCAAACCTTCCCTTTCCCGCATAGGAAAAAGTGGGGAAGTGTGTATATGATACATCATGCATAAAAATATATACTTAAAGTTGGCTAGACTTCGAGTGCCCCCCCCCCGCCCCCCCCCCCCCCCCCCCCCAATGAAGATTTGCTTCCTACGCCTCTGGTTATTTTCTCATGACGGATTCGGCAGTAGTTGTGAATCGGCCCCAGGCATGTCTCACTCTATCGTGTTGGGTCTCTTTATATCTTTATATCTCCTTTAACGTATATTTCTGTTTGTGTCTTTCTCTTGTTGTTCCCTGTCTGCCTCTGTTCCTGTATCAGCTGACTCTTATCTGTCTGAATTCCTTTCCTGTCTGTCCCTGTCTCTGTCCCTCTCAAACTGTCAATGCCTTTGCAATTGTCTATCTGTCTCATCTCCCTCGCTCTATCTAGCTGGTACTCACACTTAGTACTCCTTTATAACTTCCGTCTGTCTTCTCACTGTCACTTTCTGTTTCTGCCTCTTGCTCTCTTGTCCCTGTCTGTTACTTTCTTTTTCACCTGAATCTGTCTGTATCAGATTCCTGGGGTTGCATAGGGGACCCCCTTAGATCAGAAAATCGCTAAAATTAAGGGCCGCAGGTTACACTGAAGCCTCACATGGCAAGCGTAAGAAAAAGAACGGGCTACAAAATCAGGCAACTCAACAAGATCAGGGATGACATGGACAGAGAAACAGCACTGTCGGTCTACAAAACGTGCATTCTTCCCACCCTGGAATATTGCAGCTTCCTGTTAGATTCTGCAACGGCCAAAGACCAACAACATCTACAAACCCTCCAAAACAGAGGACTCAGAGCCTGTCTGAAAATACGAAACCCGATGGACATCACAGAAGATGACCTGCACACTGAGTGTAAAGCTACAAAACTGTCTAAAAGAAGGGACACACAGCTGTTATGTTTCATACATAAACTGTCCAAATCACCCAGGTACACAGTGACACACAATCACGACCGCACCCGCGGGGACAAAAAGATTAAGGACACTAGATACTATCTCAGAAAACCATAGAAACTACTTGAGAATCGCTACATATCTTCCTAAATATATAAATAGTACAGAAAAAAAATATGAAAGTGATTCATGGTGCCATATCAGAGTAAAATCACCCCACCTGGTGGGACTTTTTACAGATATCCTAGACATCATTTCAACCTAAAACAAGGCATCAAGATGTTTATCATAACAGTAAATTACTTTAGTTAGGTGACTTAGGATATTTCTCAGGATCCTATATGTAATTCACATATTATATCTCAATAGGGTTGAAACTATTGAGTTAGATATTGGGGACTTGCTTGACAATTGCAAGATAATCCCTTCATTAAAAGGAATCAACCCATAGATTCTTCACCAAAGTCTGTCAGAACATGGCTATATATGATAGGTGTAATATATCAAAAGAACAGCACCAATTATGGTGCCATTGTTTAGCAAATGGACAAGAACCACAGGGGGGCACTTAGATTGTATACAGTATCCTTAAGCTGAAACTGGCTAGACCCAAGCTGACCTCATACAAAAAATCACCAATGTACAGAGGCAAGATCCTCTGGGACGTGCTGGACGTAGATGTCCAAAGTCTTGAAACAACCAAGAGTTTCAAGAACAAAGTGGCGAAAATCAATTTTGCCATTCCCCTAGAGAACCTCTAGACAAGGTGCCTAAGGGTCAGGCTAACCACAGTGGTAAACAATCCAGTTCCACTTGGTCCCGGACACCTCAGGCCCTCATGTATGTATGAATGTCAAAGTGCACAAGCACTCCCAGCCACAGGTTTAGAAATTTAGTGCACAAGCACACCTGTAGAGCAGAGCTTGACACACTTGTCTTACATGGTACTCTAATGATTGCAATGTTAAATAAAATGTCTAGTAAGCTGCGTGCACAAGCACCTCCTAAATGCTACCTGACATGAAGTGATAATAAATTAAGAATCCTATGAAATCATAGAAATATTTCACAGAGATGCACAAGCACTCATAAAGTTCTATCACAAGCTATTGTTTGCTGTCAATACAAGTAAAACACTCTCGGTCATAAACTCATCAGCTGTCTCACTGGTGACTCTGGATTACATACAAATCATAACATAAACAGAATGCAGAATAGCTGCATGACTGAATATCATGTAATTTGTGATGTCATGTTAATAAACAAACTTCAAACTTCAAACTTCAAAGTCAATTTTTTAGACCATTTTAGCTATAGCCAAATTTAACGAAAAAATCGCCAGGTAGCTAAAATTATTGTACCAGTTCACTTTGAAAACAGCCGCTCTGGAGCCACAACCCGCCCGGCCCCTGCCCCCTTCCCCCCCCCCCATCTCAGACCCCCCAAATCTCAGCCCCCCCATCTCAGACCTTCCCCCATCTCAGCCCCCCCATCTCAGACCCCCCCATCTCAGACCCCCCCCATCTCAGACCCCCCATCTCAGACCCCCCCACCTCAGACCCCCCCATCTCAGCCCCCCCCCATCTCAGCCCCCCCCCCATCTCAGCCCCCCCATCTCAGCCCCCCCCCATCTCAGCCCCCCCCCCATCTCAGCCCCCCCCCATCTCAGACCCCCCCACCTCAGACCCCCCCATCTCAGACCGCCCATCTCATACCCCCCATCTCACCCCCCCCCCCCATCTCAGCCCCCCCCCATCTCAGCCCCCCCCATCTCAGACCCCCCCCATCTCAGACCCCCCATCTCAGACCCCCCCACCTCAGACCCCCCCATCTCAGACCGCCCATCTCATACCCCCCATCTCACCCCCCCCCCCATCTCAGCCCCCCCCCATCTCACCCCCCCCCCCCCATCTCAGCCCCCCCCATCTCAGACCCCCCCATCTCAGCCCCCCCCATCTCAGACCCCCCATCTCAGACCCCCCCATCTCAGACCGCCCATCTCATACCCCCCATCTCACCCCCCCCCCATCTCAGACCCCCCCACCTCAGACCCCCCCATCTCAGACCCCCCATCTCAGACCCCCCATCTCAGACCCCCCATCTCAGCCCCCCCCATCTCAGACCCCCCATCTCAGACCCCCCCATCTCAGACCGCCCATCTCATACCCCCGTCTCACCCCCCCCCCCATCTCAGACCCCCCCACCTCAGACCCCCCCATCTCAGACCGCCCATCTCAGACCGCCCATCTCACCCCCCCCCCCCATCTCAGCCCCCCCCATCTCAGCCCCCCCCATCTCAGCCCCCCCCCATCTCAGCCCCCCCCATCTCAGCCCCCCCCCCTATCTCAGACCCCCCATCTCATACCCCCCTCTCTCAGATCCCCCATTCTCATACCCCCCATCTCAGACCCCCCCCCATCTCAGACCCCCCTATCTCAGACGACCCATCTCAGACCTCCCCCCCTATCTCAGACCCCCCATCTCAAACGACCCATCTCAGATCCCCCATTCTCAGACCCCCCCCCCCCATTTCAGACCCCCCCGTTATCAGTCATGCAGCACCCTGTGCTCCTGTCAGCCACACCGTAGGCTACTGCGCATGTACAGACGGCACCCAGACCGGAAGTGGTACTCTGTATGTAAATACGTCATACCGGACACTGTGTCCACCTGGTGGTGGCTGTCAGAACCAGGGTGGGGTGAATATCTGTGTCACTTATACCCATTGAGGATGGCGTAGCGTTTTAAGGCAAAAAATGAAAAAAGGTGTGTTTAAGGTTACTGGACACCATCTAGCAAAACTCGGCCGACCCTGGAAATTTCATCTCATTAAAAAAAAAAAATTGCAGATGATTTTTGGGCCATTTCAGAGTCTCTTTGATAGACTACTAGTCGACACAGTTGTCGGCGAGTTGGTGCTAGAGTTTGAGAGTTAATTTTTGACTACATTTCAGGCCAGAGTATAAAAAGAAATTAAAAAGAAGAAATCCGACCTACCCTACCTAGACTATGTAACCTGAAACACACTTTCTTTGGCCAAATTAAGGACAATTCTGGTAAACTATACCTCGTCTGGCATATCCTGGTGAGCCCCCTGACTGTGAGGGCATTAGGACCTTTATGAGTGTGAAGTTTGACACCTTCAAGAGGAGGCCAGCCCCATCCCGTTGGTGGAGTCATTATGGGCCATAAAGTGTGGTAGAGGAGGTGGAATTTCATTAGGACTGCAATTAAATGCACTGGAGAATGGGTATAGTGGGGTGAGGTGTTTGGTTTATTTGATATTTCGATTTAACCACTGACCAAGGCTATAAGCCTGTGTCTCACGACCTTGGGCCAATATTTTTGTCTCTAACCGGGTGCCGTCTCTGACCAGGTGCACTGAGTATAAGAGCCCAAGGTCGTGAGACACAGCCATAAGAATCCCATAGAGAACTCATTAGATATGCCCTTGTCGGCCTTGCCAGGTTCCCCCAGACGTATGGTGGCGGCACCCTGAGGAGATGCACTGAACCTTTAGTAACTCCCTGACCCCACCTGGTGGACGTTCTCTGAATCTTCACAAACTCACTGACTACCCCTGGTGGATGTTGGTTCAGGGCTAATTTTTGAAATCATTATAGTAGGTTTCCCCAAGACAGCCTCGAAACCTTGACAGATAGAAAGGGGCAGAGAGACAGAGATACATTCCCAGCTAATAAAAAAAGTTTTTATTCTACGTGAAAATAACGTTTTTTTAAAATTTATATAACGTTATGCCATAGTATGGATCCTTAGACTTTTGTTAGAGAACCTTACATAACGCTATGATATGTTGTATAACGTTGTTTTGTTTACTTGAATTCTGCTGGTTATGAACCGGGTACCGTACCATCCGCCTCCCCCTGAGTGCGCCCACCCACACCCACCCCCACCCACACCCACACACCTGGTCTCTCCCTAAATCATGCATGCTGTGCTATTCCTCACTAGCGGGATACCAGTGCTGCCACAATTGGGGACACTTAGAACTAGCAGCCTCCATAGCTCAACCAGGAGAGCCTGGAACTCCCAATCTAAGGGTCCAGGGTTCGGTCCTTGGTGTGGCTTTTAGTGAAACATAGATGGTTACCAAAAGTGGTTACCAAAAGACTATACCCAAACCTTATGCAAAGGTTCATAAAATGTTTTACAAAAACGTTTTGCCAAAACTTTTGGTGTAAGCTTTTGCAACCAATGGGATTAAAATGGTCACCACACCTAGCCTGGAGGGGATTTGAACTTAGGTACTGCTAGTCATGAGTCCATTGTCCTAACCACAACCCTATAATGGACAGGTAAAAGATTGCAGGTGTCCTAGAATGCAGGGAATGTAGTAGTTACACTCTCCAAGCAGAGCTTTAGCCCCCTGATCTGGTCCACATAATTTGCTGAAGCTAGTGACTGGAAAGGAGAGAGTGCATACTGGGACCAGTCCAATATGGCGCTGTCCAGTGGACATCCAGCTAGTGCGGAATATGTACCTCATTACCACTGAGCTGCCTCTGCCTGTCAGTAACTGTCACTGATGGTGGTATGATATCCCACATGGTCGCCGCTTAATTCCTCCATTGTTGACCCTTGTGACGCTACATACATTTAAACTGATACTGTTAAACCTTTAAGGATGTATGCGACATTTGTCGACATGATGCACCAATGCAGCTCTGGCGAGTAACCTGTGCTGCATTTGTGCATCGTTGCCACCCTTCGGGAGTGTCTCAACCCCGTAAGGTCGGCATGATGCTTGAATGCAGACATGGTGAGTTACTCACCAGGGCAGCATACATGCACCATGACGACCAAGGGCATGATGCATTAATGCATTAATGCATTATGCTGTCCTTAAGGGTTTAATTGATCCATTGTTGACCCTTGTGACGCTACATTAAATTTAAACTGATACTGTTAAACCTTTAAGGATGCATGCGACATTTCTCGACATGATGCACCAATGCAGCTCTGGCGAGTAACCTGTGCTGTATTTGTGCATCGTTGCCACCCTTCGGGAGTGTCTCAACCCTGTAGGGTTGGCATGATGCTTGAATGCATCCCTGGTGAGTAAGTCACCAAGGCTGCATTCATGCATCATGATGACCAAGGGCATGATGCATTACTGCATCATGCCGTCCTTACAGGGTTTAATTGATCCATTGTTGACCCTTGTGACGCTACATTAAATTTAAACTGATACCAATAACCCTTTAAGGACGCATGCATTATTTGTCATAACAATGCACCAGTGCAGCTTCGGCGAGAAACTCGCCAGTGCTGCATTGGTGCGTCATGCCCATCCTTTGGGAGTGTCTAAACACTGTAGGGTCTTAACGATGCTTGAATGCAGACCTGGTGCGTTGCTCACCAGGGCTGCATTCATGCATCATGATGACCAAAGGCATGATGCAGTACTGCATCATGCCGTCCTTACAGGGTAGATTGGTCCATTGTTAACCCCTGGTGATGCCACATACACCCTGTACTGGGACTGTCAGACACAATGACGTAACTCATCCGTCACATGTCAACTGTCACAAAGCTGCAACATCTATTATCAATTTGTTTTATTTAAACACACAGTGAATTTTAAACCTTTAAGGGCGGCCTTGGTTGTACTGATGCACTAATGCAGTTCTAGCGAGCAACTCACCAACCCTGCATTCAAGCATCATGCCGACCCTTATACATTCTCAAAGCGCCAGCATGGTGCAGAAATGCAGTATTGGTGAGATAATCCCTAGGGCTGCATTTGTGCATGATGACGACAAAAAGTTTAGTTATATGCCGTCCTTTGGAAGTTGAATTCTCCATGCGGCATGTCTGATTTAGTTTATCTAAACACATAGTGGATGTTAACCACATAACTCCTTAAGGATGGCACAATGCCTTAATGCATCATGCCCTTTGTCATCATGATGCATGAATGCAGCCCCGGCAAGTAACTCACCAGTGCTGCATTGGTGCATCATGCGGACAAATCTCATCCGTTCAGCATGGCATGAAACACTGGTGCGTGGTTTGCGCGGGCTTCAGTCATGCATCATGCTGACAACATGACATATACTGCATCAGATCATCGTGCGGAAAGGCATCGGTACCACAAATGTCTTTTAGTGACTTGCCGTCCTTAAAGGGTTAAATTTTACATATACAGCATGGGTGTGTGTATGTTATATAATGTTTTACATGATGTTCCCTGTTTCCGCCTGTTGCACCATTGTAGTGTAATACCATCCATCACTACGGAGGTCATGTAGACCGCTGTCTCAGCAGGCACTCAATAACTATGTTTCATTTCATGGTGAATACGGACTGTCAAGTTTAAAGCAATGGGAGGGCCGTTCCCCAGGGAAGCATGCAATAACCCTAGGCCGTATTTCACGTTGTGGCCGTATTTCACGTTCCTAAGGGATGTAGGCGGGTCGCCATGGGGTCGCTATGCTTCCGAGGGTCACGTGACCTGAGCGAAATTTAAAATGGCGGACAAACGGAAGTAAACAAACATCGTGGAAGTAGACAAACATTGTGGAAGTAATCAAACATGGACTGCATGTCTGTTTTAGATTGATATACCCTGAAATAAACACAGAGCGTCACTTTAAAAATGCCCTCTTCACTGGTTACTGCACTTGCAGTGCTTGGGCGGTTTCGCACTAGGCCTACGGCCAGCGTGCAATACGGCCCAAGCACTGCTCGTGCAGTAACCAGTGACTCGGTCACTTTAGCGTGCAGCTCTGTCTATATATGTATATATATATGTTATCGTAAATACGCTGTTACAGGAGGGGTCCCAATTTCCCCTGTGAGAAATGGCCTTGTCACCCTATCGAATTAAAAAATGGCCATGTCCTATGTCACTATGTCTTTTATTCCCCATGTCCAATGTCACTAAGCCCAAAAATGCCCATGTCGCCGTGTCGAATTTACTGGTCCCCTTCACCTATTTTTTGACAATAAGAGAGGGCCTAGTGGGTTTGAGGGGCCCAATTTGTATGAATTTGTCATGACTGCAAATACAAAAGTGCCCTTGACATTTACCAGCTGGACTTAATTATGCATGATTTTCCCTACCTTTGGTCTCACTGGACAATGGCAGTTCGTCAGTGTTTGGCTTTTCTATATTCAATATTGACACCAACTCTTAGCTCCAGGTGGGGCCAATATAGCTGTTATTTATCAAAACTTTGAAAAACATTGATTTTAAGTTGTGACTTTGGCCCACAGCATTCGGTTTGAATGCGTTGGTGTACCCCCAATGAGTAATAGCACAGGTAATCGGTATCGATGTAGCCTCCACCGTCCACCTATTCACCCCCGACCCATTAATGTTAATAATGAATAACAACCACACATGGCGGCCATATTGGATGATATGTGTCTCCCTATGACGTCACACAGCCACACATCCTCCACTTTGTAACAACACATTTTTCATTTCCTCCTCTTTTCAGAATTTACTTTCACTTTTTAGTACAGTTTTTTTTTCTAAACAGGATCTATGAGCTTTGGCTAGTCTGGCAATCTGACAAGGGTGTGTATGTGATTTGTGGCACATTTAGCGCATTTAGCACCTAACAGACGCTCACATAATACATGAAATAGAATAAAGTGTGAAGTATAAATCAGCTATTGGCGAATGTCCGGGTGTCCAATGGGTTTTCAATCAGTTTGATCAAGGATCTCTGTGATCATATCTGTCATCCTAAATCTGTCCCTTGTCCCTTTTGTCAGCTTCACACTTTTTATGCTAGTTTTTCCGTTACTAGTTTGGAGCCCTTTAGCTCTTCAGTGACAAATCACTATCCTCCACTGTAGTCATGGCCCATTGATTATCTCATCAACCACACTGAAAAGGTAAACTTGTCTCCAGACTCGTCTAAGTGACTGTCATAAAATGAACAAGTTAGAAGTTGTTTAACCTATCAGGTCACCATCTCACAAACCCCTTTCTAGACTCGTCTAAGTGACAAGGAAGCGGGTCTTCTAGCTAGAGTTGTCATATAAAAGACCCACCTGGCATGTGCCAGCCCAAAACCCGACATTTGCCAGCTCCAGATTCTTTTTGTGGGATGGTAACCTAATGAGTTAGACAACTTTTAATTCATTTATTTCATGACAGTTACTTAGACGAGTCGGAGACAAGTTTACCTTTTCGGTGAGGTCCTGCTGCCATGGCCTGGTTAGCTCAGTTGCAATTGGCAGCTGGCCTGTGGTTACGGAATGTTAGAGGGTGGCATCCAGGCTAAATTTGAAGTTTGACCTATGCTGATTAAGTTAGGGGTGAATGCCATGCTCAAAAATTGTTTTTATCTGAAATAGGGCCCGATAAAGACTGGCACTAATGCTAGACCCTGATAATGTGGGTTTAGCCACATATGAATGTCTAGCACTATTACTTGCAAAGCTATTGCAGAAATAGTGAATTACGGTAATGACCTTTATCGGGCCATATTTCAGATAAAAACAATTTTTGAGCGTGGCATCCACCCCAAACTCAATCAGTATAGGTCAAACTTCAATTCTAACCTGGATGCCAGCTTCTAACATTCCGTAACCACCAAAATTGGTTTCTGAGCCTCTTTTGAAATTCTGCCTCTCTACTAACACACAAAATGAGGTGCTAAGCTTATTTAAGGCTTCGAAAATATTCACAGGGCCCACCACAAGTTTTGCCTGACCTATCTCTGCAGCAAGGAGACCTCATAGAGCAAAAACACTTCTGAATTATGCTAAACAGGTCCTGGCAACTCTGGCCTCCTGGTACATGACTACTTTCATGGGCGTCCTCATCACGGAGGACGCCCAGGGTGTGAGCCATAGCAGCGTCCTCATATATCGCCACCATCCATGATTTTTTAAAGAAAAGTTGGAATTAAACCAAAATATGTTCCTTCCTTATGTATAAAAAGAAGTAAAAATTTATGAAATGTGGAACTATAACACATTTATGATCTTTCGGCGATATAACTGACTACGGGGTGTTAGGACGGATTAAGGGGTATATATATGTGTCACATGGCGATTTCAAGAAATGGCCATGTTGCATGTCTATGTTGCTTAATAATGGACACCTAGATAAATAGAATGGAGCTTGACCCAAACATGTAAACGATTCCTGCTACTTTGATGCCGCACCTACCCACCATACCCCCGGCCCCTGCACCGGCCTGGGCAGGGGCCACCCATGTGTACGGGAGGTGTGTGTGGCAGGTTGGGTGGGGGGGGGGGGGGTAGGGGGCGCCCTCTGGAATGAGGACGGACTTTGCGGTTCAGGCTTTCCTATCTTCCCGGTTGTTGCTTTGACCTGCTAAATGATGTGTCGGGAGATGATTCTATTCTCTTTGACGATGTAAATAAAATAGTTTGACTTACATGGTGGAAGCGGCATAATCACCAAGCGTATCCCACTCACAAGTGGTGAGAATGCCCCTTTAAGACTAACTAGGAAGGGTTCCATTGAAGGGATGGACATTGACCCTGATGCTTTATGGTGAGGATTCTTCCCTAATACACCTATTGTTAGGAGGTCGTCAGTCCCCCGCCCGGAGGTGACCTGATTTAGGGTGGTGACACCTCCACACGCGAGGCGGGGGCGGGGAAGGAAGTGTTTATGTATAAACACCTTTACAACCTCTAGGTCAGCGGCAGCTATCTTACTCTGGTTCCCAACCTTTCTGTTAGTGTCGTAGATAGGGGGCACATTAGCACCAAGATTGGCACTTCTGGCAGCAAGCATGAAAGTTTCTATGTAAGGGTTTTTGAACGTGCTGAATCCATTTCTAAGTGGAAACATTATTTTCGAGAAACGTTTCTACTTCTAAAATGGCGTTGAAAATAAAAAGTATTAATTAATTAATTAATTCCATATAAAAATCAAATATCTTATAGAAGAAGAGCAAAAGTTGTAAAGACACCTAGAATAGTTGACACCCATGTAAAGTTATCACATAGAGTCAAAATTAGCAATTTCGTAATTTTTCATTAAGGCCTAATTAGCATAATTTATGCGAAAATGAAGATATATATGCATAATGGACAAAACAGATGATTCCCTGCAGGAAAAAATCTGAGTGTTGACACACACATCCCTGAGACCATGGAAATAGATTATAAATACAGATTTATTGTAAATATAGACTGTAGGCAATATGGCAGCCATATTCAAAGATGGCTGCTGCTGAATATTTCTAAATCATCTATCTCCTTTTCTAATCAACTTAGAATTATGATTCCAAATGCTAAATATACATTTCTGAGGTCAAGGAATACAGTGATATAACTTTTGAGGAGATTGATGGCAGCCATCTTGGATTTTGATGATGTCATCCTTTGAAAATCCATCGATAGCTGATTTTTGGTGTTAAATCCTTTTCCTTATTATGGATCATCATTCTGCCAACTGCATTCATAAAAGCAATAAACTGGAGCCCTCTATTACCTTTGATGATGTTTAAGATATGATAGCCATCTTGATTTTCTTATGGTTGCACTATATTAAGACAATAACAAGTTTTTCCAAGAGGCCTAGCAAAATTGGTGTCCTTCCCTTTGCCACCCCATACATTCTCACTGTACCCCAGTAGACCTACCCAGCAACATGTACACAATTTGTAGCTTATATTTTTCATGATCATAAAGATTGTCAGGGGCGGTAATGGTCTTTGTTAGTTAAGTCATGAAATATTGTTATGTAAGGAAGGGGTCATGAACCATTACCGCAGATACACATGAATACCCCAGAAGGCAGTCAATGAAGGTAGAGCATTTGAAATACTAAGCCACTGTACTACTGCCTTGGATAAAATAAACCTTTATTGAACTTGAACTTGAAGGCTTAGTAGTCAGCTCTAGCTTGCTGTCTTGTTGCACCATAACCATGACTAGGGTAGGCCAGATACCAAGTAAGTAAACCACAACTTTAGAGGACCCTCTAGGGATTGTTGCTGTCTATTTTGATGCCACCCAGTCTTGAGGGTGATGTGATCCAGGGGAGTCCAGGTGACTCTCTGGCTGGCCTAAGGGAGTCACCTGGTGGAGTCATATAGCTCTGTGGGTAATATGACTCCTACAGGTGACTCTTTTAGGTCAGCCAGAGGGTGACCTAGGCTCCCTTAGGCGACCTGGGCTCCCCTAGAGAGAGGAGTCATCCTGGAGGCAACCTGGACCCCTTTTTTTACTCAGTTTCTTCTATCTGTGTGTGTCTCATGAGTTTGGACCAATGCGAACGTCTTTGACTGGGTGCCATCTTTGACCAGGTGCCATCTTTGACTGCGTGCCGTCTGTGACTGGCTTGATAGAAAAGGGTTTATTCAGGGGAGATGAAGATATAAATGGGCTACTAATTACTAAGTGTTACAACAACCCTTAACCCTTACAATCGCTTTTTATCTTCATCTGGCCTAAATAAACAGTTTTCTATCAAACCAGTCAAAGATGGCACCCGGTCAAAGACGTTGGCATTGGCCCAAACTCATCAGACACAGTCCTCACACCCCCCAGGCACTGACATCAGCTACCATACATACATAGACAAAGGTGCACTCATGTATGGTCTGTTGGAGGCTTATTTCACGAGTTGACCTTCGGGTCATATTTCACCAGGCCATAGGTCAAGTGAAATGTCGAGGGAGGGTCAACAAATGAAATAACCCTTCAATAGACCAAAAATGAGTGTGCCCTTGTATTTATTTCTTATGTTTTTTTTATTCAAATGAGCAAAATTATTATAGGGGGGTGCTTTAGACAGTTTCTTTCTTCCCCGTTTAAATGTAAACAAACCGCCATTGAGGACGTCATTGATGACGTCACAGGGTTATTTCCTGGACGTGTGAAATACCGCACTCCTTGGTTAAATCAATGGCACTGCCGTATTCCATAAGAAATACATAGACAAATGCAAACGCCCATTGACACTGTCTTTAATTTATTTCATGAGTGGGGGCTGGGGCAGTATCCCACAAAGCCGCAATACTAAATGTGTTCTTACTGGCACTTACCGGGCCTGGTATAATAAGTACTATCAGGACTTGGCCAATTAAGCTCCCTAGAACAGCAGTCAATAAAATCTGTGTCCTCCCCCCACACAGATAATCTAAATGCTCCGGGACTTAGTCTGAAGTGGCTATCCCAGGTTAGTCATAGGGACATGGTCAGGCATGAGCAAGTGCTATTCAAAAATGACTGAGGCAAAATAACATATGACTAATGCCTTGCTCACAAGGACTTAGCCTGATACTCATTGAAATGGAGAAGACTAAGGTGAGTTGGCCAGTACTGACCAGCCTGACAGTATCAACTAACCTAGGTTGGTCGTATAGGAAGCCTAAAAATCCCTAAAGAAGTACTGACTAAGATTTCTAGCATAAAGAATATCAGTGCAGTCTTCCTCCCAATCTCTCCTCTACGTTATGCAAACCTATACACATTTCATAATACCCGGTAGTTGCAAATTATGATATGCTATACCGTTTAAAGCGTTATTATGCCACATAACATCAGTGTCAAACCTAGTTAAGGCATCATTTGCGTAACAAATGCAATGCGCACGTGCTAGGTTAATTTCATTTACTATGTATTTTTTATTATCCAACCCAATATAACACTTTTCATACAAAGAAAGTACCTGTCATGCCTGCACTCCGACTGTTGCTGCTGGGGCAGCAAGCTCTATGGGGGCTCTGGATGGGGGGTCCCCATGTTGATTGTCGATCTTAAAAAATGGCCATGTTGCATGTCAACGTCGCTTAATAATGCCCATGTCCCATGTCGATCTTAAGAATTGCTCATGTCGCCTGTCACTGTTTTTTCTGAGCTTCATGTCGCATGTCACTAGGCCTCATGTTGATTGTCGTTTCTAAGAAATGGCCATGTCGCCGTGTCGAATTTGGTGGTACACACCCATTCTATGCCTTTAAAGCTCAAAGTGGTTAATGGTGGCCACCAGCTGTTTCACAAGGTTGGTCTACTAAAACTCTATTTACTTAATAATTAAGGAATATTTGCAGATTGGTGCCCTCTTATATAGTCCAGCAGATTGTTGTGAAATACAGGGGATCGTGCCTTTGGCGATAAAAGCATGAAACTCGGCACAGTGAAAGATAAGGTCCTTACAATGATGTTTATTGCTAGGGGCATTGCGATGACAGCCATTTTACAAAATGGCCTCCAACTATCACTATAAGGTCTCTAACTCTCCTAATCATCAACTTACAACACAATTAAATCAGCAAAATATATATTTTCAAGGTCAAGGAACTCAACTTTAATACTTATAAAACAGTAGGTGGCGGCCATTTTGAATTGGCAGCCATTTCTTTCAAAATGGCCGCCAACCATAACGGAAAGGGCTCTAACTGATATATAGTGAGACGCATCAATTTGTACCTATGCATACTATAACTTCACAGAGAAAAAAGTTACTCCCTTTTGAGAGTCAGCCTGATTCTTGTATGACAGTCAGGCAAGACAAATGTTCATACCAGAGTCAGGCTGACTATCTTTCCATAGTCAGGCAATGCCTGACATTGGGACGAGGGTCAGTTAGCCTGAGCCTTCTTTGTTTGCTACCAGTTGGGAACATAATGCATTATTGAGATTAATGGTAAGGTTTAAGACATCATTCTTGTGGATTTAGAAATTATTGAGATTGAGATTCTGTGATCACCTCTCACATATATGTTGGTACATGTATCTCTATGTAGGTACATACCTAAATGACTTGTGGTCTGTAATATTTTTGTACTGCTTTTTTTAAAACAAGTGTCAGGGAGGCGATATAAATTTCCTCCAATGCAAATAAGCAACTAGTCTTACTGTAAAGAAGAGATTACAGCTATGCCTGACTTTCATTGAGGCTAAAGTCCAGCATTGCTAGACTCATGTCCACATGTGAGTCCAGCTTGGCTTGACTCTCGATGGCCAGAGTCTGGCATCGCTGTACTCTCACTCTAGGTACAGTCCAGCATTGCCAGATTACCCTTTAGTATGAAAGTCAGGCAGTGCTGAACTTTCGTACATGAGAGTCAAGCATTGCCTGACTTTGACTGCAGCAAAAGTCCAGCACTGGCTGACTTTCATCACAACGAGAGTCCAGCACTGGCTGACTTTCATCACAGCGAGAGTCAGGCAGTGCTGGACCCTGGTAGGAGCAAAAGTGGGGCAATACTGGACTCTCGTTCTCATGAAAGTCAGGCAGTGCTGGACTCTCTCTACAGTCACAGTCAGCTAGACTCTCACATGAGGGTGGTTTAGGCGACATGGGTCTGACTGTGGCATGTGAGTCCAGGTGACTCTCACATTTGCCTCTGTGTTGCACTTAAGGCATCTTTATATATGTCACTCTTCATCTGATGTAATATTACACATAGCACCTTGATCAGAAAGACCTGGTCCTAGCTTTTATGCAGGCTGGATAAAAGAGCCTCAGCGTAAAAACAGCCGGGTACCTCTGAAAGCAGTCACACCATTAGTGTTACATCTCGCCACCAGGGTAACCACAAAGGGAGCAGCTCAGGTTCTGTACTTACAGCTTAACACTTTAAGGATGCATGATGCATTCATGCATCATGCCCTTGGTTGTCATGATGCATGAATGCAGCCCTGGCGAGTAACTCATCGGTGCTGCACATATAAACATCATGCAGACCCGTTGGGCTTCAGCAACCCCTTGAGAGTTGGCTTGATGCACCAATTGATGCAGCACCGGTGAGTTACTCACCATGGCTGCATTGGTACTTCATAAGTACAATTGTCATCTCTTAGCGACATCAGTCCTTAAAGGCTCAACACAGACGTCAGCTTTGAAGTGAACAAAAGTCGATTTCATCCCTTTGTTTTCGATTATATTTGGTTTTTATTTAGGCTGTGTGGGGGAAGAGGGGTGAGAACTGCCGCGTCCCCGTAATAGATACAGCCTCACAGGCAGGGCGTCACCACACTGTCATCTTCTATACAGCCATGCAGCAAGAAAGTTTAACTGTTTTTAATGCTAAAGTTGTGTTGAAGTTGGTTTTAGCAGAATCCTTACAACACTGTCTGTAATCAGGTTGAGGACAAACCCAGTACACAAAAAACGTTATACAACATTTTATACCGTTATATAACGTTATATTACGTTTATCTAAGGCTCCTTCATATGCCATAACGCTATCCCAGTAAACAAATAACGTTATACACACTTTTATAACGTTATATAATGTTATATGTCAACGTTTTTCTAAGGCTCCTTCATATGCCATAACGCTATATGAAGTTTTACAACGTTATTTTGATGTAAAATAACGTTTTCTTGTTAGCTGGGAACCCACTTTCTAGTACGCACTAAATGAGCTGTACTAGTATAATGGCCTGCCCTCTAGCATCAGTGTATCTATGCATTTAAATACTATTTCTCTTATAGCCCCAATATACTTCATATTATCTTTGGTACCATTAGAAAGAGAACATCTTAGTCTATATAAAAGCCGATTTATAAATTATGATCGTTAATATTTATTCAGATAACATAACTTGAACATGACACATTCATAAGATACTCTTCTAGACAACCAAAGAAATTTCCGAATTTTCTGCTAGACTCGCTGATAAAAATAAATATATTAGAGTATTAGCTTAGATACTGACTGGTTACTCTACGTTTTGGTTTATCTCCTAATGGAATGATAAGATAGTGAATAGGGAAAACCATGTTTACGCTCTCCAATCGTAATACAGCTATCCTACAGAATACCAGGAGAGTGGATCAGTATTTTCATTGTACAGCAACCCATCCGAACATAACCCGTCCCTACAGATGTACAGAGTTCGGTATTCTTCTGCAAGATCAACATATTTAGCCTTCCACCTCACAGGTCAAAAATCAGGAGGCTGTGTCTCACGAACATGGGCCAATGTTTTCTTCTATGACCGGCTAGAAAGAAAGTGGTTTATTTAGGGCAGATGTAAATATAAATTGAAATATGATGAGTGATATAATGTCTTAAAACACCCAGTAACATTTTACACCATTTATATCTTCATCTGCTCTATAAAATAAAGCCTTTTTTCCAAGTTGGTCATAGATTGCACCCGGTCATAGATTGCACCCAGTCATAGATTGCACCCAGTCATAGATTGCACCGGGTCATAGATCGCACCCAGTCATAGATTGCACCAGGTCATAGACGACAACAATGGCCCGATCTCATGACACAGCTAGGAGTGCACACACGGGCTTTTTTGCTGAGAACAGGTGCAACCCCCCCCCCCCCCTCGCATACTTAAAGCTTGACCGTCATGGTTGAAGTGAGGCCAAAAGCACTTTTGGATATAGTTCAGTTTTGATTCACAAGAGGGCTCTTACCCAGTGGGCACAAACTTCCGTCCAATCTTGAATCAACATTGAATCAATGTTGAATCAACATTGACAACCATTTATCAATGTTGATTCAATGTTCTGTGCCCACTGGGTAAGGGCTGCGGGCTCAGCTCTTACAGGCACGAGATAGGGTGAATATGTTGTAGCTGGAAAATGCTCATGGTCCCCTTTCCAAACACGGCTGCCCTCTGGTGGAACAATTATTTTAGTCTATGTATGGAAAATGCTGACCTTATTCCCTGATGGTCCAGCTTTAAAAAGATGATGTCGTTATCATTTTTGCTGTGCAACAGGCCACAGTTGTTACAAGATGACACTCGGCATTATAAGGGGGCGTGGTCACGCCTGGCAGCCACTACAGTGAAGTACAACCACAAAGGCACACATCGGGCTTCTGTACTCACTCAGTGTAACCACAGAGGCACACATCAGGCTTCTGTACTCACTCAGTGTAACCACAGAGGCACACATCAGGCTTCTGTACTCACTCAGTGTAACCAAAGAGGCACACATCAGGATTCTGTCCTCACTCAGTGTAACCAAAGAGGCACACATCAGTTTTCTGTACTCACTCAGTGTAACCAAAGAGGCACACATCAGGCTTCTGTACTCACTCAGTGTAACCAAAGAGGCACACATCAGGCTTCTGTACTCACTCAGTACAACCACAGAGGCACACATCGGGCTTCTGTACTCACTCAGTGTAACCACAGAGGCACACATCAGGCTTCTGTACTCACTCAGTGTAACCAAAGAGGCACACATCAGGCTTCTGTACTCACTCAGTGTAACCAAAGAAGCACACATCAGGCTTCTGTACTCACTCAGTACAACCACAGAGGCACACATCGGGCTTCTGTACTCACTCAGTGTAACCAAAGAGGCACACATCAGGATTCTGTCCTCACTCAGTGTAACCAAAGAGGCACACATCAGTTTTCTGTACTCACTCAGTACAACCACAGAGGCACACATCAGGCTTCTGTACTCACTCAGTGTAACCACAGAGGCACACATCAGGCTTCTGTACTCACTCAGTGTAACCAAAGAGGCACACATCAGGCTTCTGTACTCACTCAGTGTAACCAAAGAGGCACACATCAGTTTTCTGTACTCACTCAGTACAACCACAGAGGCACACATCGGGCTTCTGTACTCACTCAGTGTAACCAAAGAGGCACACATCAGGCTTCTGTACTCACTCAGTGTAACCAAAGAGGCACACATCAGGCTTCTGTACTCACTCAGTGTAACCAAAGAGGCACACATCAGTTTTCTGTACTCACTCAGTACAACCACAGAGGCACACATCGGGCTTCTGTACTCACTCAGTGTAACCAAAGAGGCACACATCAGGCTTCTGTACTCACTCAGTACAACCACAGAGGCACACATCAGGCTTCTGTACTCACTCAGTGTAACCAAAGAGGCACACATCAGGATTCTGTCCTCACTCAGTGTAACCAAAGAGGCACACATCAGTTTTCTGTACTCACTCAGTACAACCACAGAGGCACACATCGGGCTTCTGTCCTCACTCAGTACAACCACAGAGGCACACATCAGGCTTCTGTACTCACTCCTGACCTGAAGTATGACCCTACCATGACCTGAAGTATGACTCTACCGTGACCTGAAGTATGACCCCACCATGACCTGAAGTATGACCCTACCATGACCTGAAGTATGACCCTACCATGACCTGAGGTATGACCCTACCATGACCTGAAGTATGACCCCACCATGACCTGAAGTATTACCCCACCATGACCTGAAGTATGACCCTACCATGACCTGAAGTATGACCCCACCATGACCTGAAGTATGACCCTACCATGACCTGAAGTATGACCCTACCATGACCTGAGGTATGACCCCACCATGACCTGAAGTATGACCCTACCATGACCTGAAGTATGACCCTACCATGACCTGAAGTATGACCCCACCATGACCTGAAGTATGACCCCACCATGACCTGAAGTATTACCCCACCATGACCTGAAGTATGACCCTACCATGACCTGAAGTATGACCCCACCATGACCTGAAGTATGACCCTACCGTGACCTGAAGTATGACCCTACCATGACCTGAAGTATGACCCTACCATGACCTGAAGTATGACTCTACCATGACCTGAAGTATGACCCTACCATGACCTGAACTATGACCCCACCATGACCTGAAGTATGACCTGAAGTATGACCAGGCTCAAGAGTCTCCAGACCAGGTAACTACACAGTGATGTAATCATACTACAGGCTGTGTCTCATGAGATTGTAACAATTGGATAGTTTTTGACTGAGTGACATCTTTGACCAGGTGATGTCTTTGACCGGGTGACGTCTTTGACCAGCAAGCATTATAATGGTTGAAATAGGGTCTATATAGAAAGAAATGGGTGGTAAAGTATATTATACCACTATATATTACTAATTCTATTTCGATTTGACTATAATTATAGGCTGACCCATTAAGGTACAGTAATATATATAATGCATGTCTATTTACCGATATTACCACTGTTTTGTTGTGACGTCTTTGACCATTTAGTAAAACGTTATTTTATCATAGTAAAAAAACATATTTGATGGTTTATTTCTTCACAATGTTTTAGTATGCTTATACCTCATAATCATCCTGTAAAAGGTTTTTTCCCACCCCCCTTCCCCTTGTAAAAATCAAATCATTGTGCAGTGGTCAAAGACGTCACCCAGTCAAAGACGCTACCTGGTCAAAGACGTCACCCGGACAAAGACTATCCAATTGTTACAATCTCATGAGACACAGCCTACAGGCAATTTGAACCCGCATTGGAAGCCTGGTTTCCCGTTGATCCTTTTAATGTAGGTTAATATAGCTCACCAGGGGTAGACACTAACGCTGTCCCGGGAGCCAATGAACCGTAGTTTTGTGTCCGGGCCCGCAGTTTTCTGAAGAGTTACCTTTCTATAGGCCTGGGTGCCCACAGCAGTGCAAGGGGAAAATTCGAGGAGAATATGTCTTTATCAAGATTGCATTCGGCCTGTGGCCAGCGTGCAATACGGCCCAGGTACCCTGAGTGCAGTTACCACTAACTCTGTGACTTTAGCGTGCGGCTCTGTCTATGTCTTGTCTGACTCAGTCATCAACGTCTGAGACCCTGATAGGGTTTGCTGAGGTGTGACAAATACAATATGCTAATTACAATAATATGGTAATACCACAATGTTGTAGGGGCCCCTGGGAGCTTGAAGTGTTTCAAACTCTAACATTATCGGATTGACAGCCATGAACCGAAGAAGGCGTAGAAAGCAAATCTTCAGTGGTGGGGGGAGGGGGGCTGGGAGGCAGGGGACTCTATGTATCATAGACTCATTTATATTAGATTGTATGAAAAGGTAGTATTTGAGTCCCCTTTAGTTCTGATTTGGGGCCCCGCCCCCTCTGCAGCCACTTTTCCCTATGTGGGGGAGGTAAGTATAAAAAATTGTGTGTATTATATTACAGGTCTTGACAAATTTTACTTAAATTAGTGTACCGTTTTGTTTATTTAGTGTACCTTTTGGTGTGTTTTTTTAAACTGGTAGTATACCTTGTAAAACACCAATTGTAACCAATATACAACTCATAAAACCAAATGTCTTTCTTACTAGTGATATTTAATAACACTGTAAGAAGTAAGTACTGTACACCAACAGCAAAAGTTGCTGGCAACTTTTGTTCCAGTAGATTTTGCTGTAGGTGTACAGCAACTGGCTTGCTGTACATCTGCAGCAAATGGTGCTGGCAACTTTTGTTACAGTAGATTTTGCTGTACATGTACATGTACAGCGACTGGGTGCTGTAAAGTTACAGCAGCTTCTACTGTAGCTAATCAGCAGTTTCATATTATTGTTATCATCAATTACATCAATTGAGCTAGGATAATGCACATTACACAATGTAATGGTTTAATCCTGCTTCAATACAGCTGAACTGTTTGTGATACCAGCATTTTTCCGAGTCCAGGCACTTAAGGATTGTACTTTTCTCACCAATGTGGTGTCTATTCTATACTTTTGCTGGTTTTTGTATTATTCACCACAATTGTGCAAATATCAATACACTTTATGATAACTGCATTCAGTCTCTCTCATCCATTTTTATTCTACAATGTCTTGAGAGTTTGTGAGGCTTTATTTGACTCAGGAAAGGGTTGGGTAGAATAATTACTACAAAAATGGTATACTGCTGCCGCCTAGTGGCAGAAATCTACAGCACAATGTACTGTAAATGTACAGCAACATTGCTGTAGACTCAATTTACAGTACATTATGCTGTAATTATACAGCAAATACTGCTGTAATACCAACTACAGCGAAAAATGTTGTAAATGTACAGCACATTGTTCTGGTTAGATACAGTAACTTTTTACAGTGAAGGTCATCCCATGGAAAACACTTATTTTATAATAAACTGTTTACCCTCTCCCTTGTGACAAACCAACACATAGTTTAGTTTCTAGTGGAATTAGTTGAAAGGAAAGTTGTACTTGAACATGTTATAGATTTCAAAAGTGGTTCGGTTAGGTTTTAGATTTCCTCCATCTATGAGCGAGGATTCAACTTTAGCTGATTTTGCCTTAATTTGAGAAGGAGGATGTAGGGAAACTACTAAAGTACAAGTGACAAAGGAGTATGGATGAACTCCACTTACAACACTTAATGTACTTTAACCAAATTTTACAAACACATTAGTTTTAATGCCAAATGCCATAGATATGAACAACCCTCGGGGGACCGCACTAATGCATTTATAAGTATTTGTGGAGACGCGCCCATTATTGGTGTTTTAATTGAGCTGTACCTTAGGGAGTTACCACACCGCAGCCTTATGTCAGGGGGCTGCGGGGGGGGGGGGGGGGGGTGGGGGTGGGGTGTGGGGGGAGGGTAGATCCCCCTGAGATGCACCTTTTCTGGCTAGTTGCTGTAAAGACCCACTAAGTGGTATTTTCTGCGCACGTCCGGACCAGATACCGCATGCGTCCCTACGGAGCGCGCAAAGTGCCGCGCCCTGATGTATTTATACGCAGCCCCCGGGGTGTGATGCGGCACACAGGAAGCAGTCGGCACTAAGAAGTAGGGGAGAGAGGGGCACATTGACCACCTGGGCACATTGAACCACTCGCTCTCTTTGCTATTCCTTTGGGAATTTTCCAGCAGTTTGCCTACCACATAACCCCCTTTAATATATAGACAGTTCAGAGCAGCAGCATAATGTTTAGTTTGGGATGCTGAGAAGAAACCCAGACAATATTAAAGAATTTATGCTCCTGAAAGTAAATATTTGCAGTTGTTAAACTTTTGTTCTCAGGTTGTTATGAAACATTGCTGGCCTAAGATCTGTATGGAGATCAAAATATGCATATGAACACATATGCACCTATGCATCGTAGTGTATAGAAGGACAAGGTATGACTGCTCCTCACCAGAGGGCAGCAATATTTACAAGGTCTCCTGTCAGCTTGTAGGTGAGTGATGAGATGATATTACTCAGTTCAAACTCTGGGGCTACAATAGACTAGCCTAACAAGTAGGCCTACATATTTGAAAACACATAGTTTATTAGAATTGAGGTACACACAAAGACACAGACATATAAGATACAATTTGGGTATACAATTATGAATACATAGTTTGCCAATTGTAATAGTAAATTCATAAGGAGCAATTTCACAGTGTCTTTATTCCAAGATAGATTGTTTCTTTCAAGCAGAACAGCCTGTAAAAGAATGTTATCAGAGATTTATATAGACCTTGCAAATAGCAGCAATCCTCTTAAAATGGTTCATATTGACCTAAAGGGAAATATGAAAGGCTCCAACCCAGTCATTACTCTAGAAACTATAATTGGCAGACTTGTGTGCATTAAATATGTATATTTTATATTCAACCTGATGCAAAAGGAACAGAAGCAATTAATCTTATCTAAACTTTCAATAATAGATCTATATTGCTGGTTATTTGAACCATTTTATTTATGTGGTTCAAGGTGCCTCAGTGGGTGGCTCAACCTGCCCAGGGCATGGGGCTCATTGAGCCACCCCAAGATTTTATTTTCAAAAATTTAAAAGAAATACAAAAAATGATCACACTTGTGTTGCCATAGGTCGTCATATGTCGCAATGATATAAGGTAAATGCCAGATGCAAAATCTGGTGACTTTAATAAGGTCAGGGAAAAAATAAATGTGCAGAACTGGTTCAACGTGCCCCTCTCTCCCCAAGTCCCTCTTACTTCTCTAAGGCCAGGGTTTGGTGTCTTCTTCTCTCAGGCCAAAGCAACAAGATGGCGTGTTTCATAGCCGGGGACTAAAAAATGTTGCTGTCCATGTCTCTACTGAGTTGCCATGACGACCAGCAGGTGACGTGCAGGAGAGCACTGTACATAATGCCTATACGTTAAATTAATGCGTCATGCTCTTAGTCGTCATGATACATGAATGCAGCCCTGGCGAGTAACTCGCCAGGGCTGCATTCAAGCATCATGCTGACCCTACAAGGTTGACACACTGAATCGACATGATGCACCAATGCAGCCCCGGTGAGGTACACACCAGGGCTGCATTGGTGCATCATGTCGACAAATGTCATCTTTCAGTGACATCCGTCCTTACAGGGTTAAAGGCCTCACTCACATTAACTACTGTAAGGCCACCTTTTTTTGATAACTCGGATTACGGGCTTTTGGCTCCAAGTTTTTGGAAGGGCAGAGGCAAAAAAAAAAAAAAAGCTGTCCTACGGGGCACCAGATCACAAAATTTCCCGAAGGGCAGAGGCAAAAAAAAAAAAAAAGGCATGGAAAATCTCATTTCTGGGCAAAGTAATGATGATATATTGAGAATTATCCCCAATCTGAAAGGCCTCATTCTACCTTTTTCTGATGAACATGTACTTTTTTTCTTTTTTTTGGTAAAATTCTCAACAAATCTCGGAGGGGAAAGGTAAAAAAAACAAAAAAACTTTATTTTTTTTCCAAAATGACAAAAATCTCGGCGACGGATCCGTAATCCAAGTGATCAAAATAAAACGGCCTAAACATAAACAATTTTGGGTGTAAACATTTTTGTGGATCAGACAATAAATACAATTTCGCATGCACATTCATTCTCAGAGCTCTGAAACTTCAAACTTTAATTCAATATTATCTAATCATTTGTGCTGTACATATTTTCGTCGATTTTAATTTCCATGAAATTAGCAAACAAATATATGTTTAGCGCAAAATAAAATACAATGACAGTAGATGTTTTCCCTGTATGTTACCTGAAACTAACCTATTACTGGGGCTGGGTTTTAAGTAAAAGGTTTCTTCCACCACACAATGACAATGGTATCTTTGTCACCTTATGACGTACTTACTGATTCACACACCCTTTGTACTTCTGATCAAAGATGGAGATATCTTTTGTCCTTGAGAGGGAGCTATTATAATACAAAGGAATTATTTTGACATGAATAAAAAGGTCTGGGGTGCTTCTTAACATAACATACTTTTCTATCAAACACAAAGGGCGATGTGCCTTGTCACGTGGCCTTCAATGAGCACCCCCAGATGTGGTGCCATGCTAGTACGGTGTCATCAGTTTACAGGCCCCTCCCTCAGCTCATCGATAGTTTGCGTATTTGTGTACTAGTATTTGACCAAAATGACAATGTATCCACTCGCTATATACCGATGTGCATGACCTTGGGCTTGATACTCTTATGCTGGGGCTCCACTACCCCTTTTTTTGGGGTAATTTTCACGAGCCAATCATACAGGTCATTATAGTTTGTTCAAGCATAAACAAAAGCCTACAGAAATCTATCTGGCCGATTAAGCCATTCATCTCCTGTGTAAAGTGTGCATAAATCGGTTTACAGATCATGCCAATGAAAATCAAAATAGTCTGATATGAGATCGGGAGTTAAAATCGACCTGAGATGTAAAATCGGGACTCAAATCGGGATATAAATCGTGTTATATAGCCTTAGCAATTCTATTTTCCACATTGTTTATAAACAAAGACATAATTTGTAAACATAGTTCCTGTCTACTGAATATCATTGTCATGGTATATAACTGAGCCAGATTCGAGAGAATAGCCCCGATCTGAGAACAAAATCGGTTAGTTGAGCCCCACCTTTAGGGTCCACGTCCAGAAAAACTGGACTCCCTTTAGTGTGGTTCTGTGTGGGGGGGGGGGGGGGGCAGCCATGAGGCTATACGTATTTCTGCCCTCCTTTGAGCATCACGTTCTGGTTTAAATACATGCATTTGGTTGCATTAACATGCCCCAATCTCATGATTCTGCATAATAAATAATATTGTTGGGATGCAGAACACACAGTTATTCATTAAACTGGAGATGGGCCCAATTTCAGCAGAGTCCCCCTTTACTTTGTGTCAACCTTGTTACGGGATAGCCTCCATACATACAGCATTGTGGGGAGGCACACTGTAAACAAGAATTGCGGTTGTTGCCGCGTAAAAAAATGCCTCAGGCATTTTTATACGCTGCAACAACCGCAATTCTTGCATTCGAAAAAACATAATGTCTACATGGTTGGTATGTTTGAAGGGAACCCATTCAAGACACCAAAAAAGCAGGGCCGGGAAGGGGTTATCAGGGGGAAGGATGATATTACTTCAAATATGGCATTTCCTACGAATTCCTTGGGTCCATGTTAGGGGGTAAGGAAATGTGTGTTGCTAGGCAGATAAACAATAACAATAGATGTTGCTAGGCAACCAGCTGAATTAGCAACAAACTAATAGAACCATTGAATTCCTTGGCTCCATATTACGGGGCAGGTTTGATTGTAATCAACCTTAGGACCATGGAAATGTGCATTGCTAGGCAGATAAACAATTAGATTAGCCGTTGCTAGGCAAACAGCTGTATTAGCAACAAACCAATAGAACCATTGAATTCCTTTGCTCCATATAAGGGGGGTGGGTATGATTATAATCAACCTTAGGACCATGGAAATGTGTGTTGCTAGGCAGATAAACAATTAGAATAGCCGTTGCTAGGCAACCAGCTGTATTAGCAACAAACGAATAAAACCATTGAATTTCTTTGATCCATATTAGGAGGGTAGGTATGATTATAATCAACTTCAGAACCATAGAAATGTGTGTTGCTAGGCAGATAAACAATTAGAATAGCCATTGCTAGGCAACCAGCTGTATTAGCAACAAACCGATAGAACCATTGAATTCCTTGGGTCCATATTAGGGTTGGGGAGGTATGATTATAATCAACCTTAGGACCATGGAAATGTGTGTTGCTAGGCAGATAAACAATTAGAATAGCCGTTGCTAGGCAACCAGCTGTATTGGCAACAAACAAATGGAACCATTGAATTCCTTGCGTCCATATTAGGGGGGTAGGTATGATTATAATCAACTTCAGGACCATGGGAATGTGTGTTGCTAGGCAGATAAAGAATTAGAATAGCCGTTGCTAGGAAACCAGCTGTATTGGTAACAAAACCGATAGAACCATTGAATTCCTTGGGTCCATATTAGGGGGGGTAGGTATGATTATAATCAACTTCAGGACCATGGAAAAGTGTGTTGCTAGGCAGATAAAGAATTAGAATAGCCGTTGCTAGGCAACCAGCTGTATTAGCAACAAACCATTAGAACCATTGAATTTCTTGGGTCCATATTAGGGGGGGAGGTATGATTATAATCAACCTTAGGACCATGGGAATGTGTGTTGCTAGGCAGATAAACAATTAGAATAGCCGTTGCTAGGCAACCAGCTGTCTTAGCAACAAACTAATAGAACCATTGAATTCCTTGGGTCCATATTAGGGGGGGTAGGTATGATTATAATCAACTTCAGGACCATGGAAATGTGTGTTGCTAGGCAGATAAAGAATTAGAATAGCCGTTGCTAGGCAACCAGCTGTCTTAGCAACAAACTAATAGAACCATTGAATTCCTTGGGTCCATATTAGGGGGGGTAGGTATGATTATAATCAACTTCAGGACCATGGAAATGTGTGTTGCTAGGCAGATAAACAATTAGAATAGCCGTTGCTAGGCAACCAGCTGTATTACCAACAAACCAATAGAACCATTGAATTCCTTGGGTCCATATTAGGGGGGGTAGGTATGATTGTAATCAACCTCAGGAACTATCAAAGGTTGATTTATATTATTGTTATCACATAGCATAAATTTGTGTTGTGACACCTTAATCAAAGATGGCGGCACAATCCAAGATGGCGGCGCCCGTTCTGACTTCTGGCAAAGTGCAAACATCATATACCTCGTTCTGGTGGTGCCTGGCGGCACCACCAGGTGGCTACGCCACCACTTCGGCATAAAAAAAAAAGTCGTCAAAATGACATTGAATCAAATATATAGATTAATTGAAAATTACCATTATTTCAACATGTTTACTCCACTTCAAGGGGTCACACTTTCCAGAAAACTCTTCTCGCAAACCAGGCCACCTATCTATGGCAAGATCCACAATATGTGGCTCCCTCTGGGGTTTGACATTAGAAGATGAATTTACGTTGAATCATTGTAATCCAAACCAGGTTAGCATTTAACAAGGATCCACTGTGAAATGGCTGATATTTACGATGCTTCACTGTATTCCAAATAACGGTGAATCAGCGTTAAATTTTACAGAGTGAATCTGTAAAAAGTACATCTATTTTTTACAGTGCAGGGACCCAGTCTTTGCGAAACCTTTTCACCATGCAGGACTTCTGGAGGACCGGATTCCAAAATCAAAGTTTTCTATAATATTTAGTATAGAGTAGCATTTTATAAAAAGAAAAAAATAACAAAAGAATGCTTTAATTTCCCTAGAAAATCAGTGTGCACTCTATAACTTGTAACTTCAGTGCTACTTGGAATACTTGAAAAATTCTTTCATTTTTGGAAAGCCCTGAATGTGCAGGACATCTGGTCCTGCAACACTAGTCGTTCTGCCGGACCAGAGCCATTCTAGGCGGACATTGCCACTGTCCGGCATGTTTTGGCAAGGACTGAAGGTACCACAGATATGGATGCACAGGTGGCCAGTGTAGGGCCCAGAGTGACGCACACTGTCCTACCTACACGGCAGGACTAAGAATATGCTTGGAGATTAAGTTGGCCCATGTGCTTTATAGGGCACCTAGGTGTTACCAACACGCCCCCGATTTTAGTCAGGCGGCAGAGTGAAGAACTACATATACCCAGAAGAGGGGGTTACTATTCGGGGGTTCAGTCAGTACTGAGTCTATAGGCGTCCATCTAGTGTTACCTGACTGAACCTATAACCTCTCAATATGGATGCGCCCATGGCCTAACCCCTAGGAGCCCTATAGCATAATATGCTGCAGGCTACTATTTGTATCTGCCTACTATATATATTTACATGTAGGATAAGCTGTTTGAAAAAGATGTTCAAAATCATTTTTCTTGAGTCTAGGTCTCAGCTGTGTGTCATGAAATGGCATCAAGTGAAATGCCTTTCAAGCCCCCAACGCATTGAGAAAATGTCCTTTATCAACTCGGTCTATAAAGACAGTCATTATCCATATGAGATACATTGATGTTCATTCACCTGCTTTTGTTCACGTGTATCTAGGAAAATGTTCTCATGCTTTCAGAATTTGCTGTGAATGGCCTGAGCGGCCTTGGATACGGTTGGCGGGGGGCAGTGAGAGCGGAGAGACTGAGGGGAGGAATGAATGCCTGTCTGTGGTTCGTGACGAGCTAAGGAGGATAAAGGGTCGGTCAGGGATAGGAGAGGGGTTTGTAGGTTCGTGACCAGTCAACAGGGTGTAGCACATTAAAGCACAATGTAATCCTTACAGGGTCAACAGCCTCTGTGGTAGAGGGAGTGGGGGATGTAGGTGAGGGGTGTATGACAGCTAGAGAGAGAAGGGGGATTGAACAGTCGGTCAGGGGAGGGAAGGGGTGAGGCAGTCTGCGGCCGAGTAGTCTCTGCGCGCCTCAAGTCTCCAACGTAGCCTTCACTCTCCAGCAGAGGTTTGGTGCTGACTAACTATGGGTGGCGGCCATTATCCACCGATGGATATTGGAGAGTGATGGAGAGCTGAGCCTTACAGAGATATAATTCAGTCCCACGGGTGGAGACATCTAGCGTCAATATCTCGCGATAGATTGGGGGTGAGGGGGGACAATGTTGGAGATGGGCAGGGTTAGGGACAGAGCTGAAAAGCTATAACTACATATTCAACCTAAAGGAAAAGTGGACACTGACTCGGGGCGGGCTCTGTACAGGACTGAGTAATGCAGGGAAAGTGGACACTGACTCAGGGCGGGCTCTGTATAGGACCGAGTAGTGCAGGGAAAGTGGACACTGACTCAGGTCGGGCTCTGTACAGGACTGAGTAGTGCAGGGAAAGTGGGCGCTGACTCAGGGCGGGCTCTGTACAGGACTGAGTAGTGCAGGGAAAGTGGGCGCTGACTCAGGGCGGGCTCTGTACAGGACTGAGTAGTGCATGGAAAGTGGACACTGACTCAGCACCGTAGTCTATGTTTGCAAGCATTTCATAAAAAGTGATTCACAGGAAGACTTTCTTTCAAAAACTGTCTATTAGAATGCAGGTAATGTATTTGTTGGTCATGCTTCTAAAACAGTTTCAACACCTCTTTTGAAAAGTCACTCTTTCACATGGAAAAGGTGCATTCAATACATCTACACTGTGGGCATATACAATGCAATGCAGTAAAGTTGCATCCTGTCCTGTTATAATATCTTCTCTTACAGTCACGTTTCTTTTAGTAGGACACATCCGGCGAAAACTAAAAATGATATTATTTTGATATTGTAAGGCCAGGAATATAAGATTTGTCTACAGAACCTGATATTTTGCACTTCATATTGTCCATTTTCCTGAAGTTGTACAAACTAAGAATGTCTTAATAGGTGGTCTAACTTTAACAACAAGGTTTAGAGCTGGTTCTGGAGGCTAGCAAAATAACATTTCACAAAGGGGCATGATAATTTATCTAGTGGGTATGGTAGCACTACTGAGGCTGTACAAGGTAGCACAAACTGAACACAGAACACTGATTACCCCAAGTGTTACCGGTCTCTATGGGTCAATTACACCGTAAGCTGGGTGCTAAAACTGCCTCTGATTGCCTCCAGGAGTCAGGGCCATCTCGCCGTTTTGTTCACTTACTTATGGTGAGTGTCTACGGGGAAATCTGGTACACGTGGTACCATGTAGTGTAGCCTGCAACACCCACGGCCGCAGCAAGCTGCTGTGGGTGTAGAAGTTCAGTGTCTAAAAATCGCCGGAAATTTAACCCAAATGCGAGGTTACTTTGATTCACATTCCCCTGGGCTTAATATGAGGTTCTCTGTGCTAAAAACTCAGGGGACTTCTTATATATGTCCCCTAGGTTTTTTAGAATTTACAATTTATTGCCGATCTCACACATTATAGCACTTTGAAAAGGGTAGTCTGTACAGGCATGAACTGTTTACAGCAGAAATACCCCACCCCCTATAATTGGTCTAGACATGCTTATAATTACCACTTATAGATTTTACCTCATCCAATAACGCCTCTCAATAGCACAAACAGCCACTCATGCGCTGTATAGATTGGGCGTAGAAATCTACATGATTTGTTTGAAAAACAATAACTCTCAGACAGCCCCCAGCGCCCTACTAAGAGTTACAACCCGTAACTACGTACCATGTGGACCAAGTGCATAAACTGGGTCAATACACTCTCACAACGGAGGTTGCCTATAGTAAGGTACAGTGTGGGACACTCTGAATGTCAGCCATTTTTTTGCACTGCCCCCTGTTAGATGATATAAGAGGTGGTAGACAAACACGAAAATGCTTAAAATCTCAAATATAAAGTGCCTCTTAGGTACTGGAGTAGCAGTGTGTAACTGAATCAGGATATAAGTAAGGTCTGCACCATTTGGGGCATCTAATTTCACTCAGATTGTCCCTAATGCGCCTTACACAGCAGGTGGTAGTCAAATGGTTTCCCACACTGTTAGTAATATATCAGAACATCTGTCTGGAGAATGGCATGACCTAGTTAATGCACGTGATGTGGACCATGAACTGCTGCGGCTCAGTCTCACCAAATAGATGCAGCTTAAAACGCTATGACTGGTCCACCTCTATGACCAGGTCAACTGAAAACTGCTTAGGCCAAAAAAAAGAAGAGATTTGATTCAGGTCACCCGACCGACCCTATCTAAACAGGGCAGACCCTATGTTTTTTTTTATGCAATTTTGAAGAAATCTTTATATTTTCAGACTTTTTTGGGGTCAATTTTAGGTTTATAACATTTTGGAAAAAAATCTCTCCATTTTTACACTTTTTCGGGTCAATTTTAGAGGGGAAGTAAAAAAAAAAAAAAGTAAAAAAAAGAAGAAATCCGACCTACCGACCCAAGAGTTTCTTCCCATGTTACCTGAAACAAAACTTTTTTTAATATTTGGCCTTATATAGTTAGTACTTATGGCTGTGTCTCATGAGATCGATACAAGTTGATAATGTACAATGAGGCACTGTGTGGGGTGCCGACTAACTGGCCATGCAAACCCTCAGCCCTCTCTCTAAACTTACACCATACTTATTACACATGTCCAAAACATTAATTTTCAAATGAAATACTAAGGACTCTATATTGTATAATTGTTTATTTGTGTAATTGTTAACAATTTATGAATGTATTTGGTCAATTCTGTTGAAATTATTCATTTCTGGCTGAGAACTGAACCTCCTACCTACCGTAAAACCTTGGCTATAAGCCGACCTCGGTTATAAGCCGAATGTGAGTTTAGGAGTAAAAATTCGGCTTATAACAAAAGTGTTTGAAATTTGTTTTCACTATGTTCCAACATTATTAAAACCTCGCCTATAAAGTATAAGCCGAATGGGATTCAGGGCTTAAAATTCGGCTTATAGCAAATAAAAACGCCAAATAAAATTTGGCTTGTAGCCGAGGTTTTACGGGTAATATTTAAAAGTGAAATATTCTACCAGCTAAGCTCATGGAAATTAACCCTGTTTATGGAGGTTTGTACTCTATACGATTACGTTCAAAAGAGGTTCCATGAAGCACAAACGTACACATATCTGATATGCACATGTCACATCGTCACTTTACTTTACTTGGATGACTAAGGTCCCTCAAAGCGTCAACCCTCAGCGCTTTATACAGAGCCTGTGTGTAATCGTACACGAGCGGCCTCTGGACAAGAAGTTATGGGTCTTTATTCTAGCCATGAAGGAAATGTTACTGTCAGTTTTATAGTTGTAGTTCAACTTTTAATTGGGCACTGGGGATTGCAAGTCACGATCAGGACAGGGCGTGGCCAGGAGTTTGAGTAGAATAAGGCCTAGCAAAATAAATATTGTGTTTTAAGTGACCTGCTAAAATATATAGGTAGGGTAGGTCGGATACATTTTTTTCATAATTTCTTTTTTTCGCAAAGCTTAAAATCTAGATGTCTAGACATACTTTGTGTCCGAGAAATTATGAGATGGAAATACTTTGTATGAAGTCGTTTTAATTTGGTAAACAACTCCAAGAGAAAGTTACAAATGTTTAGGGCAAAATACTTGAAAGTATAAAATTTGTCAAAAAATACCTTCAAATTAATTTTTGTAAGATTACCAAAGAAAATTAGGGTAGACCCTATTTAGCTTGGTAGGGTTGGATTACCACAAACAAAAATGTATTTTACTAACCCAAAGGGGGTGGTTGTCTCTGATTTCAGGAGCGGGGACCGTCTTAATGCGTTTATAACATCATGCATACAGCAGCCTTGGTGACTTTACTAGGACCGTCCGTGCATCACGACAATTAAGGACATTAAAGCAGAACACGGCCCGGTAAGGAGTCACACAGGGAGTGATGCTTCCCTCTGACACTTTGATAGCAGATTAACTCGCTAAGGTTGACATGACACCTGAACACATTGAAGTACTATCCCAGGCAGCAAGGGTACATTGGGCCAATGTCGGCAATGATCGACTCCATCGCAATCGTTATAAGAACCATGGCCCATTGTAGGTAATGCATACATTGGTTCAACATACAAATCACAATGATGACCCACCCTTGACAATTCTAGGGGAGGGGTGGGGAGTGGAAGGGAGGGGAGGGGAATGGGGATTTTCATGGATTTGCTAATAAATGCAATTTTGCTGGGATTTGAATTCACAGATTTTGAAAAGTGGTGGTTACAGAGCTATATTGGATGAATTTTTGCTCTGTACATATTTTCGCGGATTTTAAAATCATGACCTAACATTATAAGTATGATCCTGTGTTTATACAACTAATATAAGCGTACCACACGGCCACATTTTGGTCATGTGACAGGGCAATGGCGGCGATGTAAATAAACCAGCCGACGATGTGAATGATGCAAATTAACAATAAAAACAATCAAATTTGTGATGTAAACGACAAATAAATGGTAGGGGGCTAAAAAAATGTCTCGTGGTTGTGTAATAAAGCTTGTATTGCATGATAGGGTCACGCATGATAGCCAGATGCACCGAGGGCTGGTGCTGCCCAAACGTAACCGATCATACAATACTGGCCATGTAACAGACTGTAACCACAAGTTACCTGGTACACCAGGACTACGACTGGGAAAATATGTACAGCGCAAAATATAATATGTTATTTTATCGTGCTTAAATCATCAATTTTGATTATTTAAAAGACGGGAGAGGGTTATTTGACGGGGTGTGAAATACGGCCTTCCTTGGTTAAGTCAATGGGGCTGACGTATTTACCATGAATTTAAATATGTTTACACTTACAGTACAGACTCCCACTACACCGTACCAGACTGTAACCACAGGCTACCTGGTACGGCAGAACTATACGACAGTTAAACTGGTGGCCTCTAAATGAGACTTGGGAAATCTAAAACACATCCACTTCACGCCTATGTACACGTCTCTGTGAAGGGACCGCACAGACCGTGTACTACAAGAAAATACCGTATTTCCTCGTGTATTAGCCAGGACTAAGTGGGAAACTGACCCGGCTTATACATGGGGCAGACTTATACACGTGGCAGGCTTATATACCTTTAACTGAAGAAACACCCTGACACATTTTCACAATTTTCAGAATTTTGACACGTTTACTGTAACATTTTCAATAGTTTTCTTACCAATTTAAGCTTTAACGCTCATTAAAATGGCTGTGGACATAAATGGAGTAATTGGGGGTTACATAGCCGAAAGAATTATGTAAATACTGTAAGTAGAAGTGGAGTTATGGTCCAAAATATGATTATTGTATTGAGTAGATATTGGGGATATTGCAACCCCCGGGCTTATACTCGGGGCCCGGCTTATACAACACTAAGGGGCCTTTTCCCCAGGCTTATGCACGGGAAAATATGGTAAATAGACAAAGGTTCAAGAGAACAGTTCTCCACTGGGGGTTATTTCATGAGTGAAATACCCCCCAGTGGGGAACTATATGAGTGCTCCTTTTTGTTTATTTCATGTAATTATTCACAACATTTGTTAAAAATCCACTTAATCGACCTGAAAAAGTTTATTTATGATAGATAAATGATCAATAAAATACTGGTGAGAAATTGTTTCAGTGAGAGGGGTAATAAGGATTTCCTTAGTTAAATCAATGGAGCTGCCGTATTTAGCATGAAATAAATGTAGACGAAGGTTCACGAGAATAGTTCGACCAGGTGGTTTCATATGCATCTACTGTCATAGTCAACACATTTTTTATTTGACTCTTCATTAAGGGTCAAACTACAAATGACTCTGCTATGGGCAAAGTCTACTGCACTTGACTCTGCACTGATAGAGTCAAGAGGTAGAGTCAACTTGTACAAAGAAAGGGGTAGCTGTGACCCCTCTACCAGAGTCATCATGACTCTGCTGCCAGAGTCAAATAGAGTTTACAACGGTAAAAGTGTCATGGCGACACCTTTACTTCTCTCTGTGCATGTTGTGTAAGTGCAGCCTTGGCAGGTAACAGGGACACTATGCCAACCTTAAAATCAGTACATCCGATGTCTGGGACCAAAAAAAATAATTCCTAAAAATGAGTCAGAATGTTCATACATAACACAGTTAACTCCCTATCTACTCCATTCCTCTTTATTCCCTCAGATTTTGCTCTAATCTGATTTTATTGCCCAATATATGGTCATTTTGGAATAGAATCGTGCACGAATTTATTCCCCTCATTGAAAATACATAGTAAAAGACCCTGGTTGGACCTCATTGAACCCACTTTTCGATCTAATACTGGCCATGGATACAATTTTGATGTATCCCCAGCCACAATTAATTTACTCTTATAGTATATGTAACATCTTTATGTAGAATTCAAAATTTAGTAAAAATCGGATATACCCCCTTTAAAATGCTTATCACAGTCAGCGTACAATGGTACAGGTGTAGAGTTAGAAGTGTGTAATTAATGTGAATAGATGCAGTTAAAGAGGCGTTGACAATGTCCTAATTGCTAGAGGACCCCTTCTCTCTAGGCCAAACATAGCGCCATTAACCCCTAAGGGACGACAGGTCGCTTAAATGCATGTATCTTTTGTAAGCATGATGTGCTGATGCAGCCCTGGCGAATAACCCACCAGAGCTGCAGTTGATGCATCATGCTAACGCTTCAAAAGTGTATTATGCATGAATGCAGCTCTGGCAAGTCACTCACCAGGGCTGCATTCATATACCATGATGCATTATGCCGTCCTCAAAAGGCTTCTCTAAGGTGGCTTATACAACAGGATGTACAATTATGTAGGATTGCCTTAAAGTAGGCTACTGCTCTTACCTTAACAAGTGCTAATTGTTGAAGGCCCACTCCTCCACAGGCATCAAATGGCGGCATTAAGGTTGACTGTGGCAGCATCCACTTTGTCCAGAAACTAAGGGAGTGGTCACTTTTTAACAACAGGGGGATTTGGTGGATTTGGAGGGGGGGACCAAAAAAATTTGGACCCTTTAAAGGGGGGGGACCCCTTTTTAGTGAAAAAGCCCGCGCATTACTATAGATCAAAGGGGTCGGCCGTGGTCAATTTCGGCCGGCCTGAGGGGGGGACCAAAAAAATTTCGACCCCTCCCGAGGGGGGGACGAAAAAAATTTCAACCCGCCCCCGCGAAAATCCACCAAACCCCCCCTGTTGTTAAAAAATGACCACTCCCTAAGGGCTGTGTCTCACGAACATGGGCCAACGTTTTTGTCTATGACCGGGTGCAATCTATGACCGGGTGCAATCTACCCAGTGGGCACAAAATTCAGGTCAACGTTGAATCAATGTTGAATCAACATTGATTCAACATTGACAACTGTTTTTCAATGTTGATTCAATGTTCTGTGCCCACTGGGTATGACTGGGTGCAATCTATGACCGCCTAGCGAAGAAAAGGCAAATAAAGTGCTGAAGGAGACATGAATAAGGATAAAAGAAGACAGATTAATACTGAGACTTTATGATACTAACCTTATTTTCATAGTTTCTATAATCATATCTCTTTTTAACACATATAAAATGGAAAATTCCATATTATAAGGTCATAGACGTCATTTTATAAGTAGCACCTACATTGTCGAATGGAAGGGGAAATAATGATAGCCATCCACCTTAATGTATGCATCACATATTGTACAACATTTTGTTTAACTTGCCCTAAATAAGCCTTTTTCTGTCATGCCGGTCATAGATTGCACCCGGTCATAGATTGCACCCGGTCTAGACTTTCAACTTGGATTGATTTGGTGAGACACAGTCTAAGACATTTTAGATCAATATCCTGTATTGTAATTATGATGGAAGACAGTTTGCCCCTGGCAGAGAGATATATAACGAAATGTACGGTAAGATCTTCTTTTGTTTTGTAGACAAGAATCATTTTGCTTCAGTACTAGACATCTTGTCTTCAACTTCCCCTCCCCCCGCCCCCTTTTAGCACCTGGGTAAGTGAGTTTCCTCTGCTTACCAAATTTCCCATCACAAAACAAAAATAAATGCAAGGTGCCACCTTTGTGGATTCCCTTTTCATTGTTTTTCACCTGTTATGCGTATGCTGTGTCTAGAGTGGGGTGTTTCAGAGACAGGCTTAAACTATGCATTTGGGTCTGTAGCGGGAAGGTATTGCTCAGGGCAGCCCGATTGTGCGTGGAGAGCGCACTGCCCGCCTCTGGTAGCTCAAGTACCGTAGCAGAGCAGCGGAGAAGCAGCTAGCCCTGTGGTGTAGCGGTAGCATTCTCAACTCTAGAGTGGAGGGACCGGGGTTCGATTCCTCACGGGGCTGGACCATTTTCCGCTGCCTGTTAAAGGTCACAAAACAAAAAATCTGTTTTGTGAACAGCCATGACCACACACTCAGGAACCAGAATTTATGATGGGAGTTCTCCTATCATACAATCAAGTTCTGGTTCTGGTTCCTGTTCGCTGGTTCCAAGCTGAGAAGAGGGCTTGCCCAGACCCAGTGAAAATCCAAGTTCAAGATCATAAGCCAGTGATGCACTGCCGCAAAAATCAAAAAAAAATCCTGCGAGTGCAGTGGCATGTCGCTTGTTCCTCGCACTGACATTATCGAAGGGAGTTCGAGCTGCAGACTCACTGATAGACATTGTGTCAATTTTTACGTAACATTTTTGTTTAAAGTGACATGGTCCGATGATTAAGGCTCAAAAATCAATTTCATTAAAAATGGACCAGAATTTTTTCCTATGGCTATACTTCATGTGCTAGCTACTTTAATTTAATCTAATTCCCTGGAATTTAGCTTAGAAGTTTATTATCAGATTATGGCTCAATTTACTAATTTTGGAGTGCACGCTATAATTCCCCCATTGAAAGTACACTGTAAAATGCTATACTTGGGCCACATCTGAACCTCTAATTGGGCTCCTATTGCCCGTAGATGACATTTTATTGGGCCCTTTCCTCCAAATATAATATTGTACTAACATTTGAAACACATTTAAGCAGGATTAAAAATATGAAAAAAATCGGACCATGTCACTTTAATTAAGTGTCAACAAATTACCAGCAGTGAATCATAGTAGTGGTGCACCAGACTGGCGTGTGGTCCAAATGTACACTATAATAGACCAATGCATCAAGAAACGGTGACTTTTTCAAAATAAAGTTGTGTTTGTGTTGGTCTCAGCAGAATGCACCCAACATTGTCTATAATAGCTATATTTACAGCCATCTGATATCAGGAGACTCACAGGACAATTATCTTTCAAATGATATACATTAGGATGCAAGATTTTGAACTTAGATTGATTTATTTGTCAGTCAAACTTCAGAAATGTTCAAAAACGTTATCAACAACTTTACTGAAAAGTCACCCTTTCTTGCTGCAATGGTCTGCTCTGGCAGAATTGGGATTGTCTACTGGTACTCAGGGGGGGGGGGAGGTGTGGGGGGAGGGGGGGAGGTGGGGGGGGGAGGGGGGGAGGTGTGCTAGCTCTTTATGGACATCATAATGCGTTAATGCATGATGGCCGTTGTCACCATGATGCATGCATTCAGCCCTGGTGAGTAACTCGCCGGGGTTACATCCATTCATTTATTCATTCATTCATTCATTCATTATTCTGACCCTATGGCTGTGATTTGGAAGGAAACATGAAGTTACCCGCCAGGGCTGCATTCATGTATTATGACGTCCAAATGGCACAGTGTATATAAACACTATGCGTCCCTTAGACAGTAAGACACCAATGGGTCAGGTTTCCGGCCGGTGCTCTCCAAATTACGGCCTCAATTTGTGTAGACCTTACCCTGCTGCTGCCTTGTGTGCCGCTCCCTGCCTCCCCCTACATAGGGTCACATCCACGGGCCACCACTGTAGCTAAACCTTGGGGAGGAGGTCAGGTGTTTCTGTTAACAGAAACAGGGTAGCCAACTCCAAGCTCCCCCTCTGCTTTGAGCATTGCATTCTGGTGAGAATGCAGGACACACAATTTTGCATCAAACTGGAAATATGCCCAGATTTAGCAGAGTCCCCCCTCTGCTTTGTGTCAACATTGCTGCAGTCCTTAAAGCACATGGCCTGCATACCTACAACACTGTGGGGAGCAAGGAGAGGACAGGGGCCTGTACACAGGTAGCACAGGTAGCCAAGTGTAGCAGCCAGAGTGGCCCACACTGTCCTACCTTACGGTAGGACTAGGACTCTGCTTGGAGACAAAGGTAAGTTGGGGGGCATGGTCACATCCACATGTACAAGAGCAGTGCTACTGACCTTTATTTTGAAAGTCAATATTAAATACAATGTCTTCACTATGCTGAAGAACTGCAAGCGCTGAATTCGATGCCCCGCATTGAATACAATGTGGCCATATCCGATGGACTAGGAAATAATTTGAAGCCCTTTAATGAAGAAAAGACAATCATTTGCTAGCCCATTGAATACCGCCACATTGTATTGAATGGGAGCATTGAATACGGCCCTTAAAATGGCTTCAAGTAAAAAAATAAGCACTAATGCCACCTTCAATGCTACCGTTACCCAGCCCTGCCGCACCCTACATACGCGACTCACCTGCCCCAGGTTAGAAGAGGGAACTACATCTAAAACCATAAACCCGCATATATATAGTGCTTTAAATGCCATGTGTTTTGTTCTCTTGATGAATCCATGCAGGCCTTGTGAGTCTACTAGGTGGGGATGCATTCATGCATCATGCTCCACCTGCAGCGTTGATACACTCCTTAGGGGTTGACATGATGCATGAATGCAGGCCTGGCCTGGCCTACAAGGGGCTCAGCATATTCAAGCTGTTAGTGGTCCTTAAGGATTATAGAATTATTTTCGGTAACATGGCCCAAAAAAAGGGTCGGTAGGTCGGATTATTTTTTTTCGTAAAAAGGTAAATTTTAGTGGTTTAAACACCAAAAATGTCCTAAAAATAACAAAAAAATACAAAAATGTCAAAAAGAAAAAGAAATAAAGGAAAATAAGAGGAAGAAGAGAAAAGAAAGGAGAAGAAAAGAGGGAAAGAGCAGCGATTGTGAAGTATGATTGATAGAGCATAACTGAGGGCCTCTGATCTGGATGGGGGGGAGGGAACTGAGTCTTAAAATATTGTGTTAAAATATTGTGACTGAGAATGCACCATTTCAAGTCTAGATCAAGAACATTTTCTAGGGGGGCAGGCCCCAAAACCCCTCTCATATAGCTAATGTGCTTCGCTCGCGGGAAACAGATATAGTGACTCCAGGCTGGCCAGGTTTGGACCCCCCCCCCCCCTCTAGACAATCCTGGATCTGCCACTGTGTACCTATAGCACCTGGCTGTTGCCTGTATAGTGAGTTATCTGCCACTGTGTACCTATAGAACCTGGCTGTACCCTGTAGTGAGTTATCTGCCACTGTGTACCTATAGCACCTGGCTGTACCCTGTAGTGAGTTATCTGCCACTGTGTACCTATAGCACCTGGCTGTTGCCTGTATAGTGAGTTATCTGCCACTGTGTACCTATAGCACCTGGCTGTTGCCTGTATAGTGAGTTATCTGCCACTGTGTACCTATGGCACCTGGCTGTACCCTGTAGTGAGTTATCCGCCACTGTGTACCTATGGCACCTGGCTGTACCCTGTAGTGAGTTATCCGCCACTGTGTACCTATGGCACCTGGCTGTACCCTGTAGTGAGTTATCCGCCACTGTGTACCTATGGCACCTGGCTGTACCCTGTATAGTGAGTTATTAGGCACTGTGTACCTATAGCACCTGGCTGTTGCCTGTATAGTGAGTTATCTGCCACTGTGTACCTATAGCACCTGGCTGTTGCCTGTATAGTGAGTTATTAGGCACTGTGTACCTATAGCACCTGGCTGTTCCCTGTATAGTGAGTTATCCGCCACTGTGTACCTATAGAACCTGGCTGTTGCCTGTATAGTGAGTTATTAGGCACTGTGTACCTATAGAACCTGGCTGTTGCCTGTAGTCAGTTATCAGGCACTGTGTCGGATTGTATGTATTTAGAACATACTAGGGCATTATAAAGATGTTTGTGTACGTGTCGATTCTTAAAAGGGCCGTGTCGCCCGTGTCGATTTTTAAAAGGGCTGTGTCGCCAGTGTTGATTTTTAAAAGGGCATTTTTACTTGTAGCTCTGCACTGATATTCTTTATGCTCCTGAGCTTAGTCAACAGTGGCTAACAACTTAGTCAATAGTGATCAATATATTAGTATTTTTAAGGCAGCCTATACGACCAACCACGGCTAGCTAATAGTGTATTTCATTTCTATGAGTATTAGGTAAGTGTTTTTGACTACACCTTCAGGAAAGGGAGAGTCACTGTCGCCAAAAGCACTACTGCCTGGCTTTCAGGGGAGAGTTCTTTCAGCATCACACTCACTTTTCTGAGGGTGTCAGGTAATAGTATTATCATATTTTGTTTTGCTTTTAAGAATCAGCTTTTCATGTTGACTACTACGTGATCAATACACCTATGTTATGGTCATATTTATGCTGTAATACGCTACAACAGAAATGATATCCTTACGAGTTTGTTTGTTTTAAAGTGTTTTATTCGGGTAAAAGATAACAGATACAAAAGTAAATGCATCACCTAGCATGTGCGTATTGCATTGCCTCCGCTAGGGCCCCTTTCATGCTACAATCATCAAGTAATTCATACAGTTACAGGTTATGACGTACATTTATGTATAATATCACAGTATATTCAGCTGACATTTTGTGGTAGCTACTCTTGTTTTCATAGACATTAATAATGAGATTCAATGAGATGAGGTGAGGATTGGATTGCATGTAAACTCAGGGACGGATGCCCATATTAAATAAAAGCACATTTTCAAATGAAACAATTGTTGTAATTTTTCTTTATAGAAATTTTAAAAGACTTAAGGTCTTCAATTTCAGTAAAGGGTGCTTTAACGCCCCTACAGCCCACCTCAAGGGGCTATCACCATTATAATGTGTATTTATATGTTGTATATATATATGTACATACTGGGGTCAACCTTTGAAAATCGCAGTGTAAACCGTGATTACTGTTTGAATAAAAAATCTTACAATCTTACTATGACTAACCTAGGATAGTCACTGCTGACTAACCTCTTAGAGATAGAGATTATCAGTGTGCTCACATTCTAGGCATGCCTCTTAGATAGCGTAAACTAGAATGATAAATCAGTGTTTAAACAAGGAGCTTCTAATTGGGCCCAAGTCGGGCAGAAACGCTGTTCTTGTGTCCGTTCTCAGGTGGTATCTGGGGAATCAGCCAATCACGTGCTGGGGTAGCCCTGGGTGCGATTGGGGATGAGGTAGTTGTTTTCACAATATGGCTGTCCCGGTATATGGGACTAGCACATTAGGCTATGGGGGCCGCCATCTTGGTTCAGAGCAATGCATTGTGGTTAGGCCCCCGACTCCAGAGCAGTGCATCATGGGAGAATTTCTTATCAGCACCTTTGTTCTAGGTGTGAGGAGAGGGGATTACCTTGAAAAGGAGATAGGGGTTTAGCCCCCGACTACCTGAGGTACCAGGATGTGCTAGTCCCGTATAGGCGGTACACACATTAACATCCAGCAAGGAATGGTAGTGATTGTTAAGGCATTTAACATCTGTACAGCTGCAGAGTGTCACTTTGTCTTTGATGTGCCACAGTGGTGATGGCCCTGACACAGGCAGATAATGTTGACCTCAGGGTCAGACATCAATTAATTGTAATTCCACCCCAAGATACTGCAATTTCTACTGCGTTTTCTGCATTAAAACTCATTTTTGTTACATTAGGCATGTTAACTTATGCAAAATATGGTATGGATTGCTAAGGGAAATGTGTTGGGAATACAATGCTGAAATAATCTGATTAGAACCTTAGCCCACAAAATAGATATAAGGCTAAATATCATTGCATGTGTGGCATCTACCAGTAAGTGGCTATATGTATACAGGGGTAGTTGCACCTCATGACTTACAACGTCTATGGTCACTCAAAAAAATAAACAGTGTTGCCGAAAACTATTTAAGTACACAGGCCAATGTGGCCTGTGTCGAGATATCTTACACAGGCCATTTGCCTTCTGCATAGGCCACGTCGAGCCATATTTATCAATGTCATATAGCACATTTCATGCTTTATTTCAAATGAATACAAATTGTCATGGTTCTTTAATAATGCTATTCAAAATGCTTAAATTTACTGAAAAAAGTGGCATATTTGGCATCAAATTAAAGCTTTGCCATTAGCATAAACTTCTTTTCGTAAGAGCCGCCAGGCTATAGTTGATTACCCCTCACTGATAAAATGAAGGGATCCAAACTTGTCAAAAGGTTGTCTTATAAGAAGAGTTTAGGGTCTTTAAAGTGACGGTCATAAAATAAACGAGTTAAAGGTTGTCTATTTGATGAACTGTCCGGTTACCATCCCACAAGACAAGACTAGGGTCATCTAACTGACAATGTTAGCCCAGGCAGTGGCCCACTCCAAGTGACAAGTCTAAGGTCGTCAAATTGACAACCCAGAATAGTTAACCCTTTATTGGCTGCAAACTGCATTAAATGTGCTTGAATCCCTTTGTCAGCATGATGCATGACATAGCCCTGGTGAGTCTATTCGCCAAGCCTGCATTCGTGCACCTTTGGAAATGAATCAACAGTTGGGCGAGTATACTTGCCAAGGCTGAATTCATGTATTATGATCACATAGAGCATAGCACCTTAAAGCACTATGCACCCCTTAGAGGGTTAACCTGTGCACTATAACCTCTACTTCACTGCAGGTGGAGCTAACTGGGTTCTGCCTAGGCATAATTGTTGTCCATGTCTGTCTATATTTCTGAGGTTTATAATAGCTAATTCATACAAACATAGAGGTATATAGGTTAGGGTATTTCTACCCTTTAGTTACAGACTGCTAACACATATGTGGATGTCATGCCAATGGGAGTTTCCTTGCAGCTATTGTACCATAGAAATAACCACAAAAGAGGTGTCTGTGCCCTACACATATTTGTTTTGTCTCAATTATATCAAAACATTGATTCCTTTACCTTTTCTAGCATCCCCAATAGATAGATCTCAGGATTCTCCATAACATGAATGTGTATTCCCATGAATATGATTAAAATCAACATAGAAATTATGCAATTCATTCCCCAACTTTATACAGAATGCATGTTATACTGATGCCGCCTACAGGGAAAATCCTGAATCAGACCCTGGTTGACGAGTCTAGGGCTGGCATGAGTCAGGTTTTGGGCTGGCACATACCAAGTGTATCTTCTGTTTAACAACTACAGCTAGAGGACCCACTCTCTTGTCACTTAGAAGAGTCCGCAGACGAGTTTACTTTTTCAGTGCTGTCCCTGCTGGCCCCAACTCACGTCATCTTACACGTGACCTTCTATAAATAGATTCATCTTCTGATCATGTGACTTCCACAAATCTTCATTCGCTTACATGGAACAAATTCGTTAAAGTGACTTTGCGACTTTTGGAAAATCCTGGTTATAACACAAATGGTCTAAAAAATGTGACTTTGCAAACCGGGGGGTGTATTCTACACTAACATGTGGGCGTCACTGTCGCCAAAAACACTCACTTTTGAAAGTCCCTCCCACCCCACTAAGGCAAAAAAAAGTTTTTGTTTCAGGTCACCCGACCGACCTATCAAAACGGCTGACCCAACGTTTTTATATGCAATTTTGAAGAAATTTTACCCTTACTTTGGTCAATTTTAGGGTCTTCGGAGAGGCTGGCTAGTACTTTCATGTAAAAAAAAAGTTAAAAAAAATAGTTTAAGATCCGACCTACCAACTCTACATTTCTTACCATGTTACCTGAAACAAACCTTCCTTTTTTTGCCTGAGGTCGGAAAGTCGCCCTAAATGAAAGTCCCCGGGTTGCAAAGTCACATCAGGCTAAGTTTGACTGTTACTCCTTGTACCATGGTTGTTAGTCTGGAGTCCTGCAGAAACACGTCTCATTAGGGACATCACAAAGGGAGCCTTCTTATAAATTAAAATATGCAACAAAAGGCCTCTCCCAACAAAACGTTCTCTTTACATTAGAAGAATGTCGGTGAGAATTAATATGATATTGAACTGCAATAGAAATGTAAAACGCAAGTTAGTTACGGAGGGAGGGGTGGTGGGCTGGGGGGGGGCGTAAAAAATTCTTACCCCTCTTAAGGGGGGGGGGGTTAAAAAATTTAGCCCCTTTTTAGCAAAAAGGCCAGTGCGTTACTATAGTTCAAAGGGGGATGGGCGAAAATGTTTCAATGCCTTCGGCGTGGGGGGAGGGGGGGGGGGGGGAGGAAGGAACGTTTCACCTGCTCTCGAGGGTGGGGGGGGGGGGGGGGGCTAAAAATTGTTCGCCCCTCTGCACAAAAGCTGTAATTAATAAATGAACATTCCCTAACGTCAAAGTTAGTCTGATTCTTCTACATTCATATTTATCACGTTTTATGTTTCCGATTAAAGGATGGTTCAGAGAAATTATAACGAATTATGTTTCATGGCCCGATCTACAAAAAGTGTTTAAAAGGGACCTTTAATACAGGTTACCGCCCTTTTACCGCTACATTCTGGCCCGGCATTCTGGGTGCCATATTTGGAGTCCGATTACACACACGTACACCGGACTAAAATAAATCTCAAGGCAGGGCTTGTAATCAATTCATTATAATGCATACTAGAACTTGAAGTTATTCCTAATTGCACCCCTTCCTTTTTTACAAACCAATGGCCCTGGTTGATTGCGTAGGGACTTGCTGACGAGGAAGCAGCATCTTACCATTAAGTCTGGACCCAGATGGGTCAAAAGCGACCTGACATCTTGGGCTGTTTTCCAGGCGACCTGGTACAATAATTAAAGTGACCTGGCGACTTTTGGAAGTTTGATAATAGCATATATGGTCTACCTGGGGCCCTTAATTTCGGCGACTTTCCGCCCTAGGGGGGGGGGAGGCTCTTCTGCACCCCCTATTAACTAATATTTTGAATAGCCACATTATGTGAAATAATTCATGTAGAACCCTTAATGCCGTGCATCTCGTCATGATGCATGAATGAAGCCCTGACAGTGCTGCATTAATGCATCATGCCGACCCTATATTGGCATACACTCCCGGGTCGGCATGATGTATGAATGGAGACATGGTAAGTAGACGCGCCAGTGCTGCATTCAAGCATCATGACGACCCTATGGAGCTGATACACTACCGAAGGGTCAGCATGATGCATGAATGCAGCACTGGCAATTAGGCTCGCCAGTGCTACATTTAGGTATCATGTCGACCCTACCTTTCAGTTTATAATATGTAGTTATTCATCTCAAGTATTACATTGTGTAGTCGTGTCCATAATGTCGATTGGAGCATTTATAAATAGTTCTTATGTGTGTATATAATGCATATCAGATTGCTAGTGTGATGACATGGTCAATTATTCAACCAAACATAGCAACATATTTTAACAAATCAAATCAAATCAAATAAAGTGAAATAAAAAAGAAGCAGAATGCCCCTGACTGACCTTGCCGCCCGGAGACACCTGGTTCATGCTGTGTTGGTGGTTGACCTTGAGTTGGTCCATCCGGATGTGTTTAGCGTCACCAAGGTTACTGTTCTGTATGACGTACAACGTCACCACCAACAACGTCACGCTGACGGAACGCAGCATTATGTCCTATACACGCCTAAACCTAGAGCCTAAATGTACCAGAACAGGCCCACACGCCTACCTCAGCTCTCTGGTCGTTATCAGCAACGTTGGAGCTCTGTAATATCTGTTGTAGGTGTCGTTGTTGTTGTGGTTCCCTCTACAATATGTACAAGGGTCGAGTTTCACTTAGTTTGTAATGATGTGCAAGTAGCGGCCTGAGGGGTCAGTAGTAGCAGTAGTAATGTCGTC